>APFE031431481.1:155267-208598 GCA_000404065.3 Pinus taeda
ATAGTAGATACTACAAACTAAAATGTGTGCATGATGATGATAAAAATTCAATCATACATTATGCATGCAATCATGATTCATCAATGATACAACTAGCACTTACTACTGCATCAATGACAGTAAATTGACAAAAAACAAGAAATTAACCATATACTGCAGTTTTCTCATTAACTTGTCAAAATCAAAATGTATTACATAGAAATTGAGTACTAAATCACAAAGTCACAGACTATATGTGGAGATGGCAATGGAAAATAGCTAATACTAAACGGAATAGATACTAGAACTGTAGATCAGGATCAAAGAATCTCATAGGGTATAGCCCATCAACATCAAAATCAGCTTCACTACCACCACTACTCTCTTATGCATCCTCCTACTCTGTATCCAATGTAATCTCTGCATCTATTGTTGTGGAGGATGACCCCTGTGTTGAAGAAAGAGTAACTAGGTTCGGTCTTCATGACACTGTAATTATGATTTTTGTAAACAAGAAAATGAATTTATTATTCATTGCTGCATGGGTTTCATGAGCAAGAGGTTTATTTATTAGTAGCTCCCATTGAGAAAAATAGATATGAGTATATAGAAATGTCAAAGCAGCCCTCCAAAACGACAAGCACGACCCTCTTCACGTCGGCCTGCAAATGAATTAAAGAACAGACATGTCGGCTTAAATAAGGTGACACATCTCTTCATAAACTCAAGTTGGCTTATATACAGGACAGACAACTATATATATGCGGCTAGGGTTACCACAGACAGAATAGAACTTAGATTTGTCTGAGATTTTCGCATATGTGTCACAGATAGTTTTCGGATGGGTACAGGGGTCTGCAATCCGCACTACAGGAGGACACAACTTCGGAGGTCTCTGAAACTTCGTAGGCACAGTTACAGTCTCGGTGTAGACGCAGTCACTAACACTGTCTCGGCATACTCTCTAAGCACAGCTACAGTCTCGACATACTAATGATGAAGAAGATCTAGGTGGTATCTCTGTAACAGTCTTGGCATAGTTATGATGGGAAGGATTTCAGTGATCCAACAGCGACACAATCTGTCTCAGCTTGCATTCTGAATGCAGTCATGATCTCAGAATAGCAGCAGTCATGATCGTGATAAACATGTAGTTTCAAGATCTTGATCTTGATCTTGGTGCAGCTGTCATATATATATAGACATATCTAAGTATAAAGATCTCACTGTTTTTATAAGGATCTCAGTGAGAAAGCAGCTGTGATTGTTGATTTGGGGTAGCATCGGATATGCTCTAGCCAGAAATGGTTTGGGCAGAATCTAACCAGTTTGAGAGATATTAAAATAATTAATATTTTTAATGAAGTCCCTAAGTCTAAACTTAGGGAAAATAAAATATTAATGTGAATTAATATCAAATTGAGTTAGAATGGTCCAAAAGTCATGGATCAAGTCAGATCTAATCTTAGCCGTTGATTAGGGACTTAATCTCAGTTGCTGAATTGTCAATGAGAAAAGTATAAGAGGAGGCTTGAGGGTCACTTGGAAAACACACCAATTTGATCAATATTTCGATTTTCTGGGGCAGGGTTTGCTGAGGAAGTCGAAAGAGTGATTAGAGTTGCAGCTGACGGGCAGCAAATACAGAAGTAGAGAGGCAAAGATAGTACCAAGAAGATTAGTGCAGAAACCAGGAGAGAGGGACGCAGAGCCATCCAGAGGTTCATGCAGAGCCATCCAGGGCTCACGCAAAGGTAGCCAGGAGTTGTGCAGTGCCTCTGAGAGTCAACGTGGGTGACGCAAAGGCTCTAAGGGCTGACGCAGTGCCTCTGGAGGTTGACGTAGGGCAAGCCAAGGTGCCGCTGGGCATACGCAGTCCCTAGAGGCTGACGCTAGGGTTTTCATGGGGCAGATTGGAGCTGGGAGCTATTGTAGTGTTTATCCGGGGTTTCAACCGAAATATATGGCTCCGAGTAGAGAGGTACCACTGTCGAGATTATTCTCTATTGGGTGAGCCGGTTTTGGCACCAAGATTGTATTTTGAAACTACTTAATAATTAAAACCCCCAGATAGTTGCATCAATTTTCCTGCATTAGGTTTTTCCAGGGACATTGGTCCAAAAACAACGGTGTCACCTGTGTGCTTGTTTTGTTTCCTTCAGTTGATGATCTGTAATGTGTTGAGCATGTACTTGTATTTATTTTAGGTACTTACATGCTAAATAACTTGTTAATTAATCAAAACAAGTAGGCAAAAATAAATTAGAAAAGTACATGAAGGGTTTCTAACAATTAGACTTAGAAATCCCAACATGATATCAGAGCGTGGTCGCAAATCATAGGCGAACTAAGGACATCAACCGAGCAGAGCAGCAGCAACAGAAAACAGTTGTCCCGAGTGACAGAAGTTGTTCCTAGCAGAGAAGGAGCAAGGAAGGGGTGACGCAGTGCCTGCGTCATCAAGTTTGAGCCGGGAGGAGGATCAGCACAATGGCAGAGGGGAGCAGAATCGACCTACGCAGTGTCCGGTCATCTTTCTCAGTTAGGAAGGATTGACGCCCGTGGCCAGGAGTTGCAGGTTTTGCTGGTGTCGGGATTGCGCAGAGCCTAGAAGCTCTAACCTTCAGTTTGTTGGGGTTTAGGAGGTTGTGGGTAAGTTGCAGAGTGATGTTGGTTGGGTACTGTAGTCAGAACAGTACCTAATAGGGCAAGACCAAGGAGGAGGGAGTTGTTGTCGAGGATTTCTAGCCAAGAAATCCGGATCAGTGGTGCATCTGCATTAAGGATCAGAGTGGGGGCATCTCGACTTTGCCAGAGGGTTTCCAGGAGGGAAATCGAGGCTCAAAGGCAGTCACACCAAGAACTTCCAAGAGGGAAGTAGATGAGCAGCGAGATGGCAGTGAACGGGGTAAGAGATCAGGACAGACTAGACAGAGCCTCAAACTTCATAGTCTGGAAGGTCAGAATCTTGTCTGTTCTAGACAGAAATCGTGTCAAGCACTTTGCCTTGAAGACAATAGCAATCCCAGTTGACCCAGCTAAGAACGACAAGTACGAGGAGGCAATGGCGAGGGCCAAAAGCATCATCCTTGACGGGGTCAAGGACCATGTAGTACCACATATTGCCGAAAAGGACAAGGCAAATGAGATATGGGAGGCCCTAAAGAAATTGTATCAGCATACTTCCGTGCAGAGGAAGATGCTACTAGAAAATCAGCTGCGGTCATACCAGATGCAGAAGGGAGAACAGATCGATACCTTACTCAGTCAATTGAAGCAGATGCGGGATCAGCTAACTTCCATAGGGGCCACGCTGGATCAAGAATTGATGGTGAGAACAACCCTGAACACAGTCTCTGAAGACTGGGAGGTGTTTGTCCAGAGCATACTGGGCAGGGTGACCCTTCCAGATTGGGAGGAAATGTGTGCTACTCTTCGCCAAGAAGAGATCAAAAGGCTGACCAAGGCAGGAAGCAGTGGCAAGAGGGTCAGAATCAAGGAGGAGGAGGTGGATGCTGTCCTAGCATCTGAGGGAAATCAAGAGAAACAAAAGAAGGACCTCTCCAAGGTCAAATGCTTCCACTGTGGGGAACCGGGGAATTATCCGACCCAGTGTCCAAGGAAGAAGAGCAAGGGAGAGGCTTCCAAGACCAAGGCTGCGCCAGCAAGGGCGGATAAGGAAGTGGAGACAGATGATGACTGTGCCATGAGTGCTCACACGCCACTTAAGCGGAAGTGGGGAGACATCGAGCTGTAGTCAAACAGACGACAGGCAATGAGGGGTAGGATCCTTGAGGTACCCAACCTCTCGGATTATACCTAGCTATGGGAGCCCCAAAGAGGAGTAGCAGTGATGGCGGATGTCAGTAGAGATGGATGAGGATGGAGAGACAAAGGGAGCTACAGTGTAGGATTCCCAAGATAGTGTGAGGCAGCAATGCGAGATGCATGGAGTTGTTGCAGTAGCGCAGAGGTCAAAGAGGGAGCACTTGTCAACGACAGAGAGAGTTTCAGCATCAAGGGTGTCTCTAGCCTAACAGAGATTTCAAATTTGGGAGATCAGTTACTCACTTTGTTAAAATTGGCAACTAGGGCCAAACTCCATGTGGTTCATCTTATTTATGGCAGCTGATATTTTTCTTGGATCCCTCTCATCGAGAGGTGTAGGATTGATCTAAAGATCATCTGATTCCGATAAGTATTTATGAAGATATGAATTTATTTTGATTATGGACAAATTGTCAAGTCGACCAGCAGCTTATGTAGGCTCAGAAGCCCAACAGTCATGTCTATTCAACCTCCACGTTTTAGTATAAATAGAAAAGGACTTGAAGTCATTTGTCACACACACATACTCTTCATGTGATCTCCTCCTCTCCACGTCTTTGGGTTTTCGTGAAGGAAAGACACTAAGAGTATACGTTGGCCTAAGATGATGCCCTAGCCACAGAAAGGGTGATGCCCTTGCTGCAGAAAGGATGATGCCCTAGCCACAGCCAAAGGGAGAGCTCTAGCCGCAAATTGAAGGGAGATCTATCTGTTGTCTTGATGAGCTCCAATATGCAGTCTAAAGAAGCCCTAATCTGTTGACTAAAGGAGGCCCCAACTGCAGTTGAGAGAGGCCTAATCCACAACAAGGAGGAGGGCCTAAGACGCAGTCAAGGGAGACATCTAACCGCAGCCCTAGAGAGGAGACCTAGCCGCTGTCATAATGAAGCCGCAGCTGCAGATTATGAAGCCATAGCCACAGTAAAGATATGCCCTAGCCGCAGGCTTATGAGGACACCTACACGCAAAAAAGATAGGCCTCTATACGCTATCTCAAGAGGCTCAATCCACAGATGAGAAGAGGGCTCATATAGGCTCTGAATGAAGGCTTGAATCTGTTGTCTATTGACCCTATACGCAGCAAGAAAGAGACTCTTTATCCACAGTTAGAAAGAGAATCTATACACAGTCCTAGAGGAGATGATATAGTTGTTGCTTAGCCGCAGTCATGAATCCTAGACATAGTTGAAGGAAAGACTTGCAGCTGACTCCTATTCGTTGTCCAAGGGAGTTTCATACGCAACCCTAATCCGCAGTCAAGTATTAACTCGGATTGTTGTAGGTGACAGCATGGTGATAAGACATTGTTACATAGTGAACGAATGCATCTGCTCTAGATCAGCTTATATAAACAACTGGGTGTTTGAAAGGGCTGACAGCACAGTCAAGTTCTTATGATGCTAGCAAGATAAAATATTGGAGGCCTATCTTGTTACTAGGTTAGGCCACAGACCATAGTCAACAACAAGGCCATTCTCGGGATTTCCTATCAGATGGACTGAGTTACTACACTGAGGGTTAGTCAAATAACAAGGATGCAGCATGGTGATGATTGCAGCAAAATGGGGGCAGCAAAGTGATGATGGATGCTTTATGAGTACAGCATAGAAGTCATTGAGTGCAGATCAGCAATAAGTACAATGTTGGGTGCAGATCCATGATAAAGAGTAGCTCAATGATTGGAGCAGCTCAGTGACAAGAGCAGCAATATGAAGTGCATAGCATGATCATGATAAGTGTAGCTTGGTGCAGCACAACAAGGTGCAGCATGTGGACAAGATGCAACACTATGATAGGTGAAGGAGTCAGCTTGGAGAATCAGTTGAAGCAGCATGTCTTCAACTGATCTCATATAGATATAGAAAGTCAAAATGTTGACTTCTATTGTAAATGTACTATCTCTCTCTCTCTCTACTAAACTATTGAAGAACATAGAAGAAGAATTTATCAAGGGTTTCCCCACATTGAGGTTTGTCCCTGGCTAGCGCCACATCTTATGTCCTCTTGTCTTGGCTTGTCTTCTGCGATTTATATTTATGTTCTATCTACAGTTTACTTTAATGTTGATGTGATTGCTTATCTGGAAAAGATATTGAGCTAACTGTGAAAATTGAAATAAATTGCTCTAGCATAGAACATACCTAAAATTAACACACTTCTCAGTAACTGAGCTGCAGTGCAGCAGTTAGCAGTGGCAGTCCTATGGGCAACACGATGAAGCATCATGAGAGGAGTTGCAATGCAAATGCAGCAGTGGCAATGGTAGGGCCACGGGCAACAGCACGGATGCAAAGGGAGTTGTCGTACAAATGCAACAGTGGTAGTGGCAGGGCCATGGGTAGTAGTACATCATGCAAATGTGTAGAGGATGTTGGGCAGCAGGCCTAGCATCAGCATAGGGACCAATGCCTGATGATCAGGGTGATTCTTAGTGAGGAGTATTACTAGAGCACAATCCTTGCTAAGAGGGAGTGTTGATTTGGGGTAGCATCCGATGTGCTCTAGCCACGAAAATTGGTGGAGAAGCTAAAGCGCATGAGATCTCCAATACCCATAAATGGTTTGGGCAAAATCTAACCAGTTGGGGAGATATTAAAATAATTAATATTTTTAATGAAGTCCCTAAGTCTAAACTTAGGGAAAATAAAATATTAATGTGAATTAATATAAAACTGAGTTAGAATGCTCCAAAAGTCATGGATCAAGCCAGATCTAATCTTAGCCGTTGATTAAGGACTTAATCTCGGTCGTTGAATTATCAACGAGAAAAGTATAAGACGAGGCTTGAGGGCCACTTGGAGAACACACCAAGTTGATCAAGATTTCGATTTTTTGGGGCAGGGTTTGCTGAGGAAGTCGAAAGAGTGATCAGAGTTGCAGCTGAGGGGCAATGAATATAGAAGCAGAGAGGCAGAGATAGTACCAGGAGGATCAACGCAGAAGTCAAGAGAGAGCGATGCAGAGCCAACCAGAAGTTCACGCAGAGCCACCAGGGCTCACGCAGAGGTAGCCAGGAGTTATGCAGTGCCTCAGAGAGCCAACGTGGGTGACGCATAGGCTCTAAGGGCTGATGCAATGCCTCCAGAGGTTGACGCAGGGCAAGCCAGGGTGACATTGGGAAGACACTGGGCCAAAAAGGGCTAACGCAATCCCTAGAGACTGATGTTGGGGTTTTTGTGGGGCAGATTGGAGCTAGGAGCTATTGGAGTGTTTATCCGGGGTTTAAGCCAAAATATCTGCTTCCGAATAGAGAGGTACTACTGGCGAGATTATTCTCTGTTGGGTGAGCTAGTTTTGGCACCCAGATTGTATTTTGAAACTGCTTAATATTAAAACCCTCAAATAACTGCACCGATTTTCCTGCATTGGGTTTTTTCGGGGACATTGGTCCAAAAACAATAGTGTCACTTGTGTGCAGAAATAAATCAGAAAAGTACATGAAGGGTTTCTAACAGTTAGACTTAGAAATCCCAACAGTGATCTCAGTGAAGGAGCAATAAAGATCTCAGTAACGTAGTAATGATCTTTGTGAAGATGCAACAATGATGAAGTTGGAATGACCTCTGTGGTGCATTAGTAATGACCTCCGTGTAGCTGCAGTGATGATGATAAACTCAACACTGACAAAGAAGAGGATTGGTGTCTTGGTCTTGGAGTGGTTTAATTTAGTCAAGGGTCATGGTCTTGGTATTCGTCAATTAGAATCTCTAAAAGAAGAATTTTGAGCGGGTTTTCCTCTCCAAGAGGGAGAGGTTTTGGCCTTGGCAGAAAGCCAACATCGTGTGTTCTTGTCTCTTTTGTTTTTGGTAGCTATTTGATGAATTAAGAAAGACACACTCTAATAATAAGGAAATATTGTACTAATAAGAAAATTCAAAAGAACCTCACAAATAGTTATCATGGCGAGCAGAATCCCATTAATCTTAATTGCCAAAGATTCTTCAACACCCTCAAGACTATCACCAGCATCAAAAGTGACAAGCTCCTGCACTTGCTCATTAAGATCCAAGTTGGCCGATGACAACTCAACGTTTTTGCCCAAACCTATATCATTAGGAAACACATCCAACACACATCCAACATCTTTGTCTTTCCCTACAACCACTCCTCCCTCTTCTTGTAAATAAGATGATGGTTGGTGTGCACATACACCATTGTCTCTACCTTGGTCTGCTCAAGCCTACTCTTCTTCAAACTATACAAATTCTCATATGTGCTCCAATTCCTCTCGCAACAAGTGGATGAAGTAACCTAAGAGAGCAGCCTCATGGTTAACTATTGTAGAGGAAGGCATGTTGCCCCATGAGTTTCCCACCAAGCATAGGGCCTCTTGACCCCCCTGTCTCTAATCATATCATAGCTTGCAAATCGCCCAATGCCAATGGAAAACTCTGCAAAGGCATCATCCACCTCATCAAGGGATGCTCTCTCTTCAAATATATATCTCAATGCATCCTTCCTACCCTATGAAATCTCACCATCCATGTGAGGATGGAATATACTTGAAGGTCCACCATTGATCCACTCATTGTTGTAGTATTCTTTATTCAATGGATTAGCCAAGAAATGCAAAGGTATGTAATTTGTTGATTTGGGGTAGCATCGAATGTGCTCTAGCCATGAAAATTGGTGGAGATGCTAAAGTATATGAGATCTCCGAGACCCAAAAATGGTTTGGGCAGATTATAACCGGTTTGGGAGATATTAAAATAATTAATATTTTTAATGGAGTTCCTAAGTCTAAACTTAGGAAAAATAAAATATTAATGGATATTAATATAAAACTGGGTTAGAATGTTCCAAAAGTCATGGATCAAGCCAAATCTAATATTAGCCACTGATTAGAGATTTAATCTCGGTCGTTGATGGACCAGTGAGAAAAGTATAACAGGAGGCTTGAGGGTCAATTGGAGAACACACCAAGAGAGATCAAGAATTCGATTTTCTGGGGCAGGGTTTGTTGAGGAAATCAAGTGAGTGATCTAAGTTGCAGCTGCAGGGTAGCGAATACATAACAGAGAGGCAGAGTTAGTACCAGGAGGATCAGCGCAAAGCCAGCCAAAGGCCACGCAGAGGTAGGCAGGAGTTGCGTAGAGCTAGAGAGGCCAACGTGTGAGACGCAAAGGGTCTAGGGGCTAACACAGAGGCTCCAAAAGATGCTGACGCAGAGCCTAGAGGCAGTGCTGGAGGATTTTGTGGGACAGATTGGGAGCTGGAGAGCCGAATAGGATGACGCAGAGCAGCAAACGCTGCATTGTTGTTGTGGGATCGTTCATCCGGTGATTTAGCCGGAATGTCTGTCTTTGACTGAGAGGTACTATTGCCGAGGGCATTCTCTATTGGGTGAGCCATTTTTGGCACCCAGGTTGTATTCTGAAACTGCATAATAATAAAACCCTCTAAATAGTTGCACCGGTGTTCCCGCATTGGGTTTTTCCGAGGACATTAGTCCAAAAGCAACGGTGTCACTTGTGTGCTTGTTTACTTTCAGTTGATGATTTGTATGTGTTGATACTGTACTTGTATTTATTTTCAATATTTACATGGTAAATAACTTGTTAAGTAATTGAACAAGTAGGAAGAAATAAATCAGATAGTATAGGAAGAATTTCTAACGATTAAACTTAGAAATTCCAAAATGGTATCAGAGCGTGGTTGCAAATCACGGGATACCTGAAGGCATCAGCCAAGCAGAGCAGTAGCAACAAAAGCAGTTGTCCTGGGTGACAGAAGTTGTTCCTAGCAGAAAGCCGCAAGGAACGGGTGACGCAGAGGGCCTACGTCATCAATTCGAGCCAGGAGGAGGATCAGTGCAGAGGCAGAGAGGAGCAGACCTGACTTACGCAATGCCCGGTCATCTCTCTCAGTCAGGAAGGATCGGCGTTGTGGCTAGGAGGTGCATATTTTGCCGGTGTCGGGATTGCACAGAGCCTAGAGGTTCAATCCTTCAAGTTGCTGGGGTATAGGAGGCTGTGGATAATTTGCAAAGCGAAGCTGGTGGGGTACTGTGGTCAGAACAATACCTAACAGGGCAAGACCAAGGAGGAGGGATTTCCAGAAGGGAAATCGAGACTCAGAGGGAGCTGAACCAAGGACTTCCAGGAGGGAAGTAGAGAGACTCAGAAGAGTCGAAAGAAGAGCAGCATAATGGCCATGAATGGACTGAGAGATCAAGATAGGTTGGATGGAGCATCCAACTTCGTGATCTGGAAGGCTAGATCTTGTCCATTCTAGACAGGTATCGCATCAAGGAATTCGCCTTGAAAACAATAGTGATCCTAGTTGACCCAACTGAAAATGAGAAGTGCGAGGAGGCAATGGCCAGGGCGAAGTGCATCATCCTTGATGGGGTCAAGGATCATGGGGTGCTGCATATTGCCAAGAAGGACACGGAAAATGACATGTGGGATGCCCTAAAGAAATTGTACCAACATAATTCCGTGCAAAGGAAGATGTTACTTGAAAATCAACTGCAGTCATACCAGATGCAAAAGGGAGAGCAGATAGATGTCTTCCTCGATGGATTGAAGGAGATCCCTGACCAGCTAACTTCCATAGGAGCCACGCTGGATCAGGCACTGATGGTGAGGACATCATTGAACGCAGTCTCAGAGGATTGGGAGGTATTTGTCCAGAGCATACTGGGCAGGTCAAGCCTTCCAAATTGGGAGGAACTGTGGGCGGCTCTTCTTCAAGAAAAGATCAGACGGGTGACCAAAGCGAGCAATAGCGGCAAAGGAATCAGAATCAAGGAAGAAGAAGAAGATGTGGGTCTCGCATCTGGGGGAAAGCAAGAGAAAAGAAAGAAGGACCTCTCCAAGGTCAAGTGCTTCCATTGTGGGGAACTGAGTCATTTTGCGAACTAGTGTCCTAGGAAGAAGAGCAAGGGAGAGGCTTCTGAGACCAAGGCATCGCCAGCGAGGGCGGAAAGAGAAGTCGAGGACGACGACTGTGCCATGAGTGCTCATGCGCCACTTGAGAGGAAGTGGGGTGACATCGAGCTGTAGTCAGACAAACTACAGGCGATGAGGGGCAAAATCCTTGAGGTACCCAACCTCTTGGATTACAACTTGCTAGGGAGCGCCGAAGAGTAGTAGGACTGGCAGATGTTGGTAGAGACAGATGTGGATGGAGCGACAGAGAGTGCTATAGTGCAGGAGTCCCGGGACAAAAGGCTGCAACAATGCGAGAAGCACGGAAGTGTTGCATCAGAGCAGGATGGCATAGAGAAGTGTGCAATGGTGCGAGATGCATGGAGTTGCTGCAGCAGCGCAAAGATCAGTAGAGCGAGCACTTGTTAGTGGCAGAGGGAGCTTCAACATCGGGAGTGTCTCTAGCCTCATAGGGATGTCAGAGTTGGGTGGATCAATTGCCTACTTCTTGGTAACTGAGTTGTCGTGCAGCAGTTAGCAATGGCAGTGCAGCAGTTAGCAGTGGCAGTGTTATGGGTAGCACGATGCAGCATGATAAGAAGGGGATGCAGTGTAGATGCAGTGCTGGGATTATGGACCAACAACTGCACGGATGCAGAGGGAGTTGTCGTATGGATGCAGTAGTGGCAGTGGCAGGGCCATGGGCAGCAGTACAGGATGCAGCAGTGCAGAGGATGTTGGGTAGGGAGGCCTAGCATTAGCACAGAAATAGGTGTTGGATAATCAGGGTGATACTCAGTGTGGAGTATTACTAGAGCACAGTCAATGCTAAGAGGGAGTGTTGATTTGGGGTAGCATCGGACGTGCTCTAGCCATGAAAATTAGTGGAGAGGCTAAAGCACATGAGATCTCCAAGACCCAGAAATGGTTTGGGTAGATTCTAACCGATTTAGGAGATATTAAAATAATTAATATTTTTAATGGAGTTCCTAAGTCTAAACTTAGGAAAAATAAAATATTAATGGGTATTAACATAAAACCGGGCTTGAATGTTCCAAAAGTCATAGATCAAACCAAATCTAATCTTAGTCGTTGATTAGAGATTTAATCTCAGCCATTGATGGACCAACAAGAAAAGTATAAGAGGAGGCTTGAGGGTCAGTTGGAGAACACACCAAGATAGATCAAGAATTCAATTTTAAGGGGCAAGGTTGGGGGAAGAAATCAAGTGAGTGATATGAGTTGTAGCTGAGGAGCAGTTAATATAAGCAGAGAGGCAGAGTTAGTACCAGGAGGATCAGCGCAGAGCCAACTAGAGGCCAAGCAGAGGCAACCAGGAGTTGCGCAGAGCCAGAGAGGTAAGTGTGTGAGATGCAGAGGGTCTAGGGGCTAACGCAGAGGCTCCAGAAGCTGACGCAGATGCCAAAGAGGCTGTCGCGAGGCCTAGAGGCAGCGCTGGAGGATTTCGTTGGACAGGCTGGGAGCTAGAGAGCTGGATAGGGTGACAGAGAGCAGCGGAAGTTGCATTATTGTTGTGGGATAGTTCATCTGATGATTTAGCCGGAATATTTGTCTCTGACTGAGAGGTACTACTATCGAGGGCATTCTCTGTTGGGTGAGCCATTTCTGGCACCTAGGGTGTATTCTGAAACTGCATAATAATAAAAACCTCTGAATAGTTGCACTTGTTTTCCCGCATTGGGTATTTCCAGGAACATTTGTCCGAAAACAACGGTGTCACTTGTGTGCTTGTTTACTTTCAGTTGATGATTTGTATGTGTTGATATTGTACTTTGTATTTATTTTCAGTATTTACATGGTAAATAACTTGTTAAGTAATTGAACAAGTAGCAAGAAATAAATCAGATAGCACAGGAAGAATTTCTAATGAGTTAAACTTAAAAATTCCAACATAATTCTTGCCCCACCTACTGACAAGAATATCTTGTATGGTGGTGAAGAAGGCCTCCCCTAGTGCCTCATAATCAAGGCATTCGTTCCAAAAAATAATGGTCAGTCAAGGAATCCCATCCCCATAAACCTCTCCTAGGATGGGTTGGTCTGTGTCTACAAATCGTAACAAAGCAATGATAGGGTCCATGATATTAATAGTAAGACCTACCCTCTCTCACCAAGCATCTTCTAACACTATATCCTTGACTCTTTTTGAGGTTGCTTGATCTATCTTTCTCTAGAAAAACCAAAACTCTAAAATAACCATGGCCCCAAGAGCAGTCTTCACCTCCCTCAACCTCTTAAGCATGATGAATGCAAAGGCAAATTATCTATCTGGAATTTTCAACAACGATAAATGTGTGTACTCTTTGTAGATTGTCAGTGCATTGGTATGATTTTATACAAAGTTGCATATATGTCATCCATCCTCCGTAAGAATTCCAATCCATGGCACATCAGAAGCAACAAATTAAAGTGTTAAATTCAAGGAATGGGCAATGCAAGGTGTCCAAAAAATTTGTGGATATTTAGCTTCCACAATCATGACATCAACCCTACAAATAGGTGCATTGTTTGTAATTATTTGCACACAAGAATCAACACCTACATCTTTAATAACTTTAATGAATAACTCACCTATATATTGTGCATCCTTGTATTTTTCAAGAGCATCCACTGCTTTCAAGAAAATCGATCCATTCAAGGAAAACACCATGAAGTCGATGGTTGGATGGTGTGCTACATCTATCCATACATCAGAAACAATACTAGCCCCAAATGTTGGCCATGCTGATTTAATAGGCTCACGCATTTTATCCACCTCCTTCTTTGCCTTAACCAACAATTTGGTTCTAAGCTTCTTTGAACTAGGAGGCATATACCCTAATGGAGTCCCTTGAGCTAGAGCTAGACACATCTCAATAAATAAAGTTGATCATGCTAGATTAAATGATATGAAGTTGAGATTTAAAAAATACAATGGTAAAATCCACGTTGGAAATACTGGGGGGCATGAATCAATATTTCTTTTACAATTGTTACTTTTATGCCAGTTAAGATCACTTAATAAATCATAATACAAAAATGTACAACAAAAGAAAATTTTATTAACAAGAATGGCCGAGAACTCCAATCTTTTCTTTACAACAATTCAAGTACAATAAAACTTTAGGGTTCCAACACTAGATGAAGACTCCAATCTCCAATCAAACAATGCTCCAACTTGTATTATATTTTTGAAATTTCCAAGTCTGACACATCAAAATCCCTACTGCATTATCTGGTTTATTAGCTCCTACTTTATTTCTGTTAACAAGTTATTTATAAATATAAATACCGAAATAAACACAAATGCAGCCTTAGCACATATACAGATCAGCAACTGAAATAACTGAGACAAACACATAAGGGAACCGTTATTTTAGGACAATCATCCCTAGAAAAACCCAATGTAGGAAAATCGGTGCAGCAGATATGAGGGTTTTATTATTATGCAGTTTCTGAATACAACTAGGGTGCCAGAAATGGCTCAAAACCTTCAGAGATTTTCCTTGGCAAAAATACCTCTCTTCGGAGACAGATATTCCGACTGATCAGCAACTGGATGATTGATCCCATAGCAACTTCGACGGTTCCTTAGCTGGACAGCGAAAGTTGATCCAAGCTTCTCTCTAGAACTGTGTCACCCTCCAAAGACTGCGTCACCCTTTTTAGCTATGTGTCTGCCTCTCAAGTCCCAGTCTGCCCCACGAAAATCCCTCAGCAGTGCCTCTTCGACTGAGCGTCAGCTATGCTAGCCTCTACACAACCTCTACTGCCTCTGTGTCAGCGTCTTGGCCTTCTGTGTCAGCCTCTTGGCCCTCTGCGTCTTCTGTGCTGGCCCACTCAGCCTCTACGTCAGTGCTGGTTGCCTCTACGTCAGCCTTCCAAGGCTCTACGCTATCTCTCCAACACTTTCTCTGCCTCTCTGATATGTATTCTCGGCCTTCTGTCGAACTGCCCCTCGCTGCAACAGATCACTAACTTGATTTCTCAGCAAACCCTGCGCCAAAAAATCAAATTCTTGATCAACTTGGTATATTTCCAACTGACCCTCGAGCCTCCTCTTATACTTTTCCTGTTGAGTCTTCAACGACCGAGATTAAGTCCCTAATCAACGGCTAAGATTAAATTTGGCTTGATCCTCATCTCTTGGAACCTTCTAACCCAAAATTATATTAATACACATTAATATTTTAATTTTCCTAAGTTTATACTTAGGACCCCATTTAAAATATTAATTATTTTAATATCTTCTCATCCGGGAAGAATTTCTCCAAACAATTTTTTGGTTTTGGAGATCTCATGTGCTTTAGCCTCTCCACCAATTTTCATGGCTAGAGCACATCCAATGCTACCACAAATCAACATATACCACCAAGCTCCAACTTGGTCTACTTGAGGACTCCAATCCTCTAGGGCTCCAACCCTCTTATCTGGCTTAGGCTCCAACCTGCTCTTCTTGAGGACTCTAACCCTCTACTTCTATTCTTCACGACAGGTTTGACAGTTCTTCAAGGCTTTCAATATCTTCTACAACAAGCCTTGATAATATCTTTAAGATTGTCTTCAACAATGCCCTCAATTAATCTCCAAAAACACTTCATTCATAAATGACAACTTTAGTAACCACAAAAGGTTTCTCCAAGACTCTTCATAATACCCAAACAATTTTCTCCACGGTTACTCCATGAGGGCTTCAATCATGCATTAAGGTCTCCAAGAATGCCTCCAAGATCAACTTCTACAAGAGTCTTCAATAGGTCTTCAACAATACTTTCAAATAAGTTACTTCAACAAACCTTCAATAACAATGTTCCAACACCAAATCTGCTCTAATGTGGCTTCAAGGTTGCTCAACAAGACTACTTCAATAAGCCTTTAAGCTATTCTTCAAGACATCACCATCTATGCTTTAATTATGCTTCAAGAGTTCTTTAATGATGACTTGCACAAGTGGTTAGGAATCTGCCACAAAGATGTCCACTAGTTTGTCCACTAGTTCAAGGTGCTTGGTCCATATACATGTTACAATGTTTAGGTCCAAAATCCTCCTCAAATCCGAGCCTCCACAGTCCACAATCCTTCGTTCCTCCATGGGTCCAAGCCTACACAATGCCATAAGTCCAAATCACAGGTCTAAGTGCCACGGGTCCAAATTATTATAGCACTGGATTCTTTATAATGTCACAGTTCTAAACTAATGAGACTACTAATCCAAATTTTGTTGCCACGGGTCTAAAGAGTTTATGCACAAGTGTAAGCAACTTGAGTTTATGCACAGGAACTTGCATTGAACTCATCCTCCTCAACTTGCTTGAGCGACGACAAAAAGACCATCTCTAATATTTCTGATTTTGGCCTCTTTTACTCCTTGTAATTGCAAAGACGTATTCCTTGAGAGAGTGATCTGAAGTGCACAAAGAGGAAGGTTGAATGACTCCTTTATATAGCCATCATGGGGTCAAATGGGTGCCATAAGGGGTTGGGTCGACTTGGTCTTGGAGGGAAAATCATAATTTCAAAATTCAATTTTTCCTTTTTCCAAAAGACATGAAGAACATGCCTTTATTAAAAAATTCTTTTAAGAAATCAGATAATAAATTCTCTTGTATCATAAGCATTAAGAACATGCTAAATATAATTTATAATTTTAAAAGTAGAAATTGTTCATTATGAGGACTAACCATAGCTACATTTTTCAACATGCACAACCTTACAACAATCCATTTTCCTTTATATTCACAACAAACATGGCTTAATCAAGGGCAGCAAGAAAGGGGCAAAAAAAGGGGAGGAATGCCCCCCCCTCTTACAATTTCATCAGGGTCTGCCAGTATTCCATTTGTTGGAAGTGGGGCTGCAACAACATCTTCAAATGTTTAGAGAAACATCATTTTAGTAAGACAACTGGCTCAAGAATTTATATATCCCTTATGCAAGTATCCTACAAGACATCAAGGGATAGGGAGCAAGTTAACGGGAGGAGGTAATGGTTTTTGGACATGCAACTTTGCAACCATTAATTCAAGAGCACCTATTTCTATGTGGAACAACATTTGTTGGGAACATCTTGTAGAATTGGAGCATGTGTAGGAGGTAGTGCATCGAAGAGGAAAGAAGTAGAAAGAGAGGCCAATGTTGGTGTGGCAATGGTGGTTGCAACATTTAAGGAAAAGAAGAATGAGGATCCCCTTGCATTCTTGAGGACAACAACTTCCCCAACCAGACAACTTCTCTGCTTACTTCACAGGCTGCAATATATTCAGCCTCAGCACTACTCAAAGAAACCATGTCTTTCTTTTTGCTCGTCCATGATATCATGGAGGATCCCAAACTAAAACATCCTCTTGTAGTGCTCTTTCCATCCTACCCACTGCCTCCCCTATCGGAATCTGTATATCCAATCAGGTGGACATCATTCCTCCTATCATATTTCAGGCAGTAGTGGATTGTTCCTTGCAAATATCTCAGTATATGTTTTGCTTCTATCCAATGACCATGCTTTGGCTCCACTTGGAATTGATTGACAACATTTACTGCAAAACATATGTCTGGTCCCGTATTCACCAAGTACATCAGTGAGCCAATCAATTGTCTATGCCTGGAAGGATCCACAGGGCTCGATTCAAAACTCCTTAGTCTTTTCAAGTTTGTGATCATAGGGGTTGTCATTGGTTTGCAATCCATCATGTCAAACCTCTTCAACATTTTGATCACATACTTCCCTTGACCTAAATAGATCTCATCAGGTCCTTGCCAAACTTCCAGTCCCAAATAGTAGAGCACTAGCCCTAGATCCTTCATGTCAAATTCTGATACTAGATGCTTCTTACATTCTTCAATCTCTATCTTTAACATCAAATCCCAAGGGTTGCTCTAATTTCTATAGGTATGCATCCATTCTAACATACCATGCCCTTGGTGCTTGCTTGAGCCATATAATGCCTTCTTCAATGTCTATCTTTAACATCAAATCCCAAGGGTTGCTCTATATAGAATTCTTCATCAATTGTGTCATTCAGGAATGCAGTCTTGACATCCATTTGGTGGATGTTCCAGCCCATCGATGCTGCCAAAGAGACCAATGAACATATAGTTGTATACCTTGTTGTCAGAGCAAATGTCTTGTCATAATCAATGCCTTCTTGTTGAGAGAAGCCCCTAGCCACAAATAAGGGTGATATTTGTCAATACTTCCATCTGCCGCATGTTTAATATTGTAGAGCCATTTGGAAGTTACCACAGATTTGTCTTCAGGCCTAGGTACGATCTCCCAAACTCCATTTTTCATTATCGATTGATACTCTTCATTCATGGCATCCTTCCATTCTTGGTGTGTGACAGTTTCTTCAAAAGTGGATGGCTCTGCTTCTATTAACTTCGTCATATAGGTTGCATACCCAAAATATCATTTGGGCTTCTTTCTTTCCCTGAATGTGCCTTGAACTGCTCCATGACCTTATGCATCAGGTAGAGTAGACTTCAACCAATTGCGTCCCTTTCTAGTTTCAGGGACTACCATAGGTTTTATAGGCTCACTGGGACCTTCATCTTCATGATTTGATTCTTCTTCCTCCCTTGTAACTTCTCCTTCATATACCAAAAGTTCTTCATCATCAAAGTCCATAGGGAGATCCTTTGATTTCTTGAATGCAATACTTTCAAAGTTTCATCAAATATCACATCTCGACTGACTTCTATTCGGCGTCCTTCCTTTATGTAGATCTTATAGGCCTTAAAAGACTTACTATAGCCAACAAACATTCCCTTCATGCTTGATGGATCCAACTTCTTTCTCTTGTCCTTAGGTATATGAATATAGACAGGATAATCAAAAATTCGGAGATGAAGCATGCTTGGTTTCTTCTCAGTGAATACTTCTTCAAGAGTCAAGTTATTTAGTGACTTGTGGGGAATTCGATCTTGTATGTATACAGTGGTCTTTGTTGCTTCACCCCACAGGAATTTCCTCAATCTTTCTGTGTATCTTCTCCAATTGACCCCAAACCTCCATTTATACTTTTCCTGTTGATAAATCAACGGCCGAGATTAAGTCTCTAATCAACGGCTAAGATTAAATTAGACTTGATCCTCGTCTCTTAGAAGCTTCTCACCCATATTTTCATTAATACCCATTAATATTTTGATTTTCCTAAGTTTAGACTTAGGAACCCCATTAAAAATATTAATTATTTTAATAAAATACAATCCGGGTGGAATTTCTGCAAATGATTTCTGGGTCTTGGAGATCTCATGTGTTTTAGCCCCTCAAAATTTCGGAGCTAGAGCACATCCGATGCTACCCAAAAATATCAACACTTCCTCTTAGCAAGGAATGTGCTCTAGCAATACTTCTCAGCAGAAGTATCACAATGATCCACGACATCAGTCCTCTACACTGCTAATGCTCGGCTTGTTGCCCTCATCAACTGCACCGCTGCAATATGTACTCCTGCACATGACATTGCCATTGTCACTGCTACATTTGTACTGCAACTCCCTCTCAATACGCTGCATCATGCTACCCATAGCACTGCCACTGCTAACTGTTGCACTGCAACTCAGTTGTTGAGAAGTAAGCAACTAAAAAGGTCACCCCAAAAAGCTAACATGTTAGTCAGTTCGTATGTCCCTGGACGCTGAAGCTACATTTTGACCCTCTAATGCCACTGCACTGTTGTTGTATCTGCTCTGTCCCTCCAGCACTGCTCCAACACTCCACTACACTGCTTCAAACTTTGGCACTCTAGCTCTACCACTGTTGCTCTATCATCCCTCACACCAACTGACACTTGTCATTCTGCTGCTGTCATTAATGGCTCCAGTAGCCGTATGTGATCCAATAGTTTGGTCACCTCAAGGATCCTGCCCCTAGTGTGGTCCATCCGACTACCACTCAATATTGTCCCACCTCTTTTCTCGAGGTGCATGAGCACTTATGGCGCAATCCTCATCATCGCCCTCCTTGTCAGCTTGCGTTGGAGCAGACTTTGAGTCAAACTTCTCTTCCTTGCCCTTCTTCTGAGGGCACTGAGTGGCGAAATGACCCAGTTATCCACATTTGAAGCATCTAACTTTGGATATATCTTTCTCTTTCCTATTCTACTGCCCTTGTTGTCTCGCTGATGCGAGAGCTATATCCTCCTCTTCCTCCTCCTTTGCTTTGATCCCTTTGCTGCTGCTTCCTGCTTTGCTCAACCGTTTGATCTCTTCCTGTCGAAGAGTTCCCCACATCTCCTCCCAATTAGGGAGAGAAGCCCTGCCCAAGATGCTCTGGACAAAGGTTTCCTAGTCTTCAGTGACTGCATTCAGGGCAGTGCTGACCATGAATTCAAGATCTAGTGTAGACCCTACGGAAGTAAGCTAGTCTCAAATCCCTTGCAACCTACGAAGGAAGGGATCAATTTCTTCTCCTTTCTACATCTGATGTTGTCTCAGCTGACTCTCAAGCAACATCTTCTATCAAACGGAAGATCCCTCGTACAAAGTGGTCAAGGCCTCCCACATTTCCCTTGTTGTGTCCTTCTTAGCAATATGTGGGATCACATGATCCTTGACCTCGTCCAAGATCATGCACTTCACTAAGCCTCCTCGTACTTCTTGAGAGGATTAGCATCAACTGGAACAGCAACCGTCTTCAAGGCATAATCTTTAATGTGATTTTTGTCCAAAACTGCCAAGATCTTGGCCTTCCAAATGAAAAAGTTGGATGCTCCATCCAACCTCTCCTGATCCCTTAGTCCATTAACTTGCCATCTCTGCTCAAATGAGTGCCAGACAAGTTCTCTTCTCCCTCTTTCGTTGTTGCCCCAGCAAAACTCGAATTTGGATTTCTTTGGCGCTAGAAATCCTCTAAGGAACAAGCTCCCTCTGAAATTCGATTTCCTTCACGGAAATCCTTCTGCCAACACCTGTCGAACCACCCCTCTCTAATCTCTCTTTGCTGCTGCTCAGCACTGGATCTAGATTTCATGGCAACAAATCTTATGAGGAAATGATTCCCTCTACTTTGCTTCTGCCCCAATAGGTATTGTTCTACACCAACAGAATCAACACCCCACCAACAACTCTAGACGAAACCTGTGCTGCACCTCTAGCCCCAATAACTGGAATATCGAGACTCAACAGTCTCTGAGTTGGCCCAGCAATCACTGTGCTGCCCTCTGCAGCAACAATGTCACACAAACAGGCTGACACAGGCTCGGTGTGAGCCTCCCTTAGTGACTGTGTCACCCCTCCTCTGCTCTCTCGGCCAGAAACTGTGTTGTCACTTGGGACAGCTGCCTTCGCACACAGATTTTCTTCTCTTCTTTCATCGATGACTTCAATCCTCCTTGATCTACAATCGCTCTGATACCATGTGAAAATTTCTAAATCGAACAATTCATAAATCCTACTGCAGAAAATTGATTTACATCACCTACTTGTATTCTTCATTTAACAAGTTATTTTTAGAAATGTTTAGAAAGTATTAATCTAAATACACTACAGCCTACACCACTATACAGATCAAGAACTGAAAAATAAATGAGACAATAATGCAAAGGACACATATTTTTGGACTAAACGCCCCAAGAAAAACCCAATGCGGGAAAATCAGTGTAGCAGCTCTGAGGGTTTTCTATTATTAAGCAGAAGTTTTGAATACAAATGTTGGTTGCCCTCCCGGAAAAATAGTGACAGAGAAATACAATGGTGGAGAATCTGAGTGAGTTTTACCTCACTTCACCTGGCAGAATCTGGTTGATCTGACAACAAAATTGACTGGCCCCGACTACAACGTCATTGCCCCTTCACAGTAACTGTGTGGGCCTGCGTGGAGCTCTCTGAGGCTTTGCGTCATCTCTGCATTAGCACTTCTGCCCACTACGTCAGCTTTCCTGGCTGTTTCAGCAGCTCTCTGGCTCTCTGCATGCAAGGCAACTCTTCCTCTGCGCTGGCCCTCCTGTTTCTGCGTCAAGGCGGGGTGGGACCAGACTGGCCCAACGTCAGCCCTCTTAGCTACTGTGTTGCCTCCACTAGTTTCTCTTTGCCTCTCTGCCAGTATTGCCAAACTATCACTACCCCTCAGCTGCAATATCTCCCCAATCGATTTTCCTCTTAACAACTTCTCACCTCAGAAAATCAATTTCCTCAATCTCTCTGTGTATCTTGTCCAACTGACCCCAAGCCTCCATTTATACTTTTCCTGTTGATAAATCAACGACCGAGATTAAGTCTCTAATCAATGGCTAAAAGATTAAATTAGACTTTATCCTCATCTCTTAGAAGCTTCTCACCAATATTTTCATTAATACCCATTAATATTTTAGTTTTCCTAAGTTTAGACTTAGGAACCCCATTAAAAATATTAATTATTTTAATAAAATACAATCTGAATGGAATTTCTCCAAACGATTTTTGGGTCTTGGATATCTCATGCGTTCTAGCCCCTCCACAAAATTTCGGAGCTAGAGCACATCCGATGCTACCCAAAAAAATCAACACTCCCCACTGACCACTCACTCTTCTTGGGCTACAAAGTCTCCCTCTGAACCTACAAACTCGCTCTCGAACTCAACTCTCCCTAAGTCTCCAGAACCTAGACCTTCTTCTCTGGAACCTGTACCTGCCCCTCTGAACCCTGCACCTACACCTGCTTCTCTGGAATCTGCACCTGGTCCTCCTGCTTCTTTTTCCCATGATCTATAGGCTTGCCCGTCAGCGTGTATAAGACAATGCTCTCTAACTCCAAGCACAATACCTACGGAGTTACAGCCTTTTGGCATGAGTCTTTCCTTCCCATTCTGGAACAAGACCTCAAACCCCTTCTTCTCGATCATCGAGACAGATATCACGCAATATCTGAGTCCTCGTACAAACAATACATCCTGGACCTGCATCACTCGTCCTATCTCCATCTTGAATGGCACAACTCCTGATCCTTAGATTTCTTTCTGACTCTTGTCGCCCAACACCATTTGCAACTTTGAGTCTTCTTCTGCTAGAGTCTTGAAAACCTCCTATGAACCTGTCATATGTTTCGACGCACCACTATCCACGTAGAATCCATCCTCATCGATAGTACCCTGCGAGAAATGAGAGATCATGGCAAAGTCATCCTCCTCCAACCTCCTAGTGAGAGCATCTATCTCAGCAAAAGTGGCAACATCGATGACCTACTTCCCTTTCTTCTTCTCGTCATCTCCCGTCTTCTTCTTCATCAGACATCTCGACGAAAAATGACCCATCTCGCCACAGTTAAAACACTTGACTTTACTCAAGTCCTTCTTCTACTTACCCTTCATTCGCGTTGCAAGTGCCATGTCATCATCTTCTAAAGCCTTCTTCTTTGGATGAAGATCCTTGTCCTGCAACTCTTCCTGAATGAAGTCATCCCACAGCCTATTCCATTCTGGCAACGATCCCCTTGATGAAGGGTTTCCATTCCTCGATGAACCCTTTCAAAGAAATCCTCACCACATCAGAATCTGAAATGGTCAGACCAACAGCAGCAAGCTCATCTTTGACCTGAGACAGTCTTGTTGGATACGAAGTCACTCGTGAGATTTAGAATGCAGAACTGTAAGCCTATGTCTACGTCTATGATTATGAACTGGAGGAAGATTGATGCATCAGAAGATGATGGCGTTGACCCAACCTTGTATAGAAAGCTCATCGATTCCCTCATGTATCTAGTCAACGTTGGGCCAGATATCTGCTTCGCAGTCAACACTCTCTGTCAGTTCATGGTGGGACCTAAAAGAGTGCATTGGACAACAACAAGGCACATTCTAAGGTATTTGCACGGCACAGTCAAGAATGGGTTGAGGTATACTCAAGGTGATGGTGTCAGGTTATGCAGATTGGGCAAGCAATTCAATAGATCAAAAGAGCACGTCTGGGTGTTGCTTCAGCATCGGATTAGGGGTTGTATCTTGGTCTAGCAAGAAGTAGAAGTCCATGGCACTGAGCTCTACAGAAGCAGAGTACATGGCAGCTAGCACAGCAACATGTGAAGCTATTTGACTTTGGAAGCTGCTAGTGAGTTTGTTCAGTCAGAAAATGGAGACGACCAATATCTACTATGATAATCAAAGTTGCATCAAGCTCTTTGATAATCCAGTGTTTCATGATAGGTTGAAACATATAGACATACAATACCATTTCATCAGAGATTGTGTGCAGTGTGGAGCAGTACAACTACAACATGTTCCCACAAAGCAGCAGATGGCAGATATACTCACGAAAGCTCTAAGGAGAAATCATTTTGTCTATTTCAAAGAACACATGGGTGTAGTGGAGAACACTTTCCAGTAGCAGCAATAGTAGTACAATTCTCAGTTGTAGTAGTTGCAGCAGCAACATGAGATCAAATGCAATGCAGGCACTATTGGCTGCAGTGTAGGTAGGCATAGTGCAGTGTCAGTAGCAACGCAGATGCAGAGTGGTTCAACTACAAAGTTAGCAAGTGAATCAGAGTATGTGCAGTATCTTGGTGGGTAGTGACAGTATGTTGCAGATGTCAAATACCAGCATCATGGTCTGACTACAAGAGAAGAGAAATTTTGGAGTGGAGAGAACACCTTCCTCACTAAGAGGGAGTGTTAGTGTTTAATAATTTGGTAGCATCGGACAAGTGTTCTAATCTCAATTTGTGTCTAACAGGGTAAGGAACATGAGATCTCCAAAAGCCAAAAAAGGTTTCGCGAAATAAGCTTGTGAAATGCCTTAATTAAATTAATTAGCCATCATTTAAATATTTCCTAAGTCTAACTTAGGAAAATTGGTTAATTAATGGGAATCAATTAAGGATTGTCAAGAAAGCTCTAGAGACTCAAATGGATGGAGTCTAAGATGCTATTAGTTGTTGATGACGATCTAATCATGGTCGTTGAAGCTCTAGGAGAGATTATAAGAAAAAGTTGATGGGATTGAGAAAGACATAGTTACAAGACAAAGAGCAAGGTAGTGCGAATTTCCCAGTGCGCAGTATTCAACAAGGGAAGACTTCAAGCTAAAGAGTAGTGGGGGTTGCATTACGGATATTTTCCAAAGAAATTCTCTAGTGGTTTTGCAGTTTCTAACATCAGGGAAGGGATGTTGAATTACCCAGTAGAGAGGTCGAGTTTTACAACGCGAGTTGCCCAATTGCCAGAGCTAGTTGCCTAGAGAGGTTCGATTCAGTTGCTAGTACCTGGATCTAGCACCAGGAGGCCAAGCGAATTGTTTCCAGAGGTAGAGACAGGCAGGACGACACACCAGGGGGGGTTTCCAAGGCAGCTCGATTTATCTAGAGGCAATAGTGCATACTCCCAGTATAGCAATATGAATTGCCAAGGAAGTGTGAGTTTCCCAGGGAGGGCCAGATTGAGTTGAATTGAGGGAAAAAACACTTTTCCCAATTGAGATATAATTTTTTGGAGCGAAGCCAAGGAGGCCAACGATTGTAATTCTCTATTTTGTTGCATAATAAAATAAACCCTCATCTATTGCACTGGTTTTCCCTTTAGGGTTTTTCCGAGGATTATTAGTCCAAAATAATTGTGTTGATTTTATGTCTGTGTATCTATTTTCTTAGTTCTTGATTTTACTTATGCAACATATTTATTTTGTAAAGAATTGTAGTGTGATTTATTTGTTAATTGTTGTAAACAATTAAACTGCCAACCAATTAGGAGAATAAATTCCAGTTGTTGCAATTTCGAGGAAGTTTCACAAAGATGCCCTCATCAAGAGTATATGACACTCCCAATCATGTTAATGTTGGCTAAAAGCCTAGGTTGCTCCACCAAGCACCAAGTAATATGCAAGTCCAAAGGAGACCAACACTCTAGAAAATCCATTGTCCATCACATCAAGGATTATCATAGGAACTCAACAGACATGTCACAGGTCAAGGCGCTTTCCTACAAGCGACAAGTATCATGCATCAATTGGCAAGAAGGTGGGCACTCCATGGAATCCATTGTATATTTCATTGTACCATACCAACAATGCAAGAAGCAACACCATGAAGAACTTGAATAACAAGCATGATGATCCAAAGCATGAAGATAACTATCACATTATAGAACTAAGGAGTATAATATCACCAACCATCAACATCAAGGAATAAGTCACCACCATCCATCTCATGTGACCATAAAGAAAGCAACATGAACCAAGATACCTAATCCAATCATCATGGTGAAATAAAAATATCATCACTACACTTAACCAAAATGCACCATCATCAAGCAAAATAAGAGGTTACTAATAGCATCCTTGCAAGTTGCCCCTACAAAATCTATTATCTGATGAGAATCACAGTTTACCCCTCGTGCCAATATGAGGGGTGACAACAATTGGATTCAGCCTCTGAGTAATTTTAGGATTTAGAAGGAAACATTTAAATGTACCTAACATGTTCTTGATTAAATGATTGGCAATGGTTGCCTTATCTATGGCACTTGGGATAGAGGAATATTACCTATGACAATATTTGAGTTTTGTTAATTTTGATTGTTCTAAATGACATGAATGTTTCTAAATCTAATTGATGAATGGTAATATGGTGTCATGGTGTTTTTGCACACACACACACACACCCGTGTGTGTGTGTGTGTGTGTGTTTGTTTCTTTCGCACATTATCGCATCTGACTTTTCTAAAAATTTCTCATATTCCTTCCCCACCACACCCCACACACCCTCTCCTTGTATCATTATCCGTTTCAATGCAACATAGATCAAAGAATTCATATTTAGTATTGATGGTCAAAAATGTAATCTCCTCGACCACTTACGAAGCTTATGACGGAATCCACTAGCCTAAAGTGGTTCCCATAGGCTAAAGTGGGAAAATATTTGATAAAGTGGGCTTAAATTGCCTAAGGGAAACATTATAAAAAACCTAAAAAGGAGAAAGGGCGATATTCCCTAGGCAAGTGAAAGTCACTTTAACTTTATAAGGTGAAATATCATGAAGTGACTTTATAAAAGTGAATTTAATAAAAAAGGAAGGTGAAATGGAAACCCTAAACTCATAAAAGAAGGAAAATGAGGAGACTCCTAATTTGTGCAATTTGTGAGTTTGAAGAAAGATCTCTTGGACAGAGTCTTGTTGAAAGATGTGTAACTAGGTTCAGTCTTCATAAATATGAAATGTACTTTTGATTCTTGTATATTATAAAATGAAAGAAAAATTATTATCGTTATTTTGAGCATGGATTTCATGGTCAACGTATTTTGTTTTAGAGGTCAAGCACCCATTGAGTGCTTCTAGGGTTTTTCCTAGGGTCAAGAAGTCAAAAGAGTCATTATAATATGTAGAAGACCCCATTGGGCACATTGTAACTTGTAAAAAGAATTATTTTTGTATTTTAAAGTGTCAAGATACCCTAAAAGGTCAATTTCGCCTGGCAACTAAGAAGTCGGCCTAAACTAGGGCATTTCGTCCACCTTGGAAGTCTATATATAGGAGGGAACTCGACCTCCTTGCGATATCATTCATCCTCTCATCATTCAAACAAAGGAGAAGAAGAAGAAGGCCAGCGAAGAAGGAAAAAGGACGAAGACAAGTGCTTGGGTTATTTCTCTCTCTCTTTTCACACGTGCAAAGGAAAAGAAGCTAGGATTTTGTTGCTACAAGATCGAACTTGGAGAAATTGTACAAAGAAGATCTAAGCAACGCCCATTGGGCCATCCTCAAGTGCTAGAAGGAAGAGAAACTCAAGCGAAGGTCATGAGAAGCCTTGGAAGCCTTAAATTTGCTCACATGTGTGGAGGCAGTGGTTGTTGCAAGGGCCAAAAATTTAAGACCTGCAGTAGAGGCCAAAATTTCGTAGGTAGGGGTCGAAGTTGTGCAGCTGGAAGAGACTTGACAGGTTTTGACTTGGGCAAAAGAAACACATCATCAGGAAGGTCAAACTTGGTCTTGGAAGGGTATTGGCCTTGGTCTAGAGGTCTTGGAATTCGTCATTTGAAGGATCTATAAAAAGAGAAGAGATTTCTGGGTTTTCCTCTCAAGTGGAGAGGTTTTGGCCTTGGCTTGGAGCCTATATCCTGTGTTCCTATGTACTATTGATCTTCTTGTTTTGGTAGTTCTCTGATGATAAGAATAACATAATAAGAGAAGAAGCTAATAAGTGAGAAAAAGTAAAGAGACATCACAAGCAGTTATCAAGTCAAAAAGAAATCATCCTAACTATAGCCCTATAGATTTCTCAACAAGTCTGAAGGAGAAGCTTAGTGTTTTGGGACCCTAGTCGTCATAGCATACTTCGGTGTTGAAACTAGACACCCTATTTTGGATTTGAGAGTGAAATCATTTAGATTTCACCGCTGAGCTTCAATGGAAAACAAAATCTATACCAAATACTGAGATACCCAAGTTTTATCAATTGATTTTATGTTCTTATTGGGTATTTCTATTTTATCCTTTCTGGTTGAAGAAGACTACAAAAAGTTATGAATTTTCCAGCCATTGGGGAGTTGTTTTGTTGGATAAATAAGGAAAAGGTTGGGCTACATTCTGTGCAATAACTGGCTTCATGAACTGGTTTCCTTAGCTTTCAACTGGCAAAAATGGAGCAGAAGTGAGACCCAACTCACTGTAAGTAAACCTGGACGAATTTCTCTAGTTAGCTGGGTCAAAACCCTTGGCAAAGAAAAGGGACACCATCATACAACAGTTGTGGGGATGAATTCTGGGCACAAATAGGAAGAGTGTATCTCTGCATGGAGAGCGTATTGCTTGATTGAAGGTTATGGCCTGCTCATACTGTTCATGGATGTCATTTAGGCCATGGGAAGAACGTATTGTGGCTGCTGTAAATGATTGGCGCTTGTTTTTGCATAGAGAAGTTATTGTGGGGACCACAAATTGCTGGTTGCTTGGTTATTGGTTGTTGGAGGGCCCACACTATCCTTCATCTCTGTTGGACATTCTTAAAGAAACTTTATGTGATACCTGGGTGCATTTAATCCTTGCTGGAAAGTATGTTAGCTACTGGTGCAATCTCTCTCTGGAACCATTCGAGCTGCTACAGGAAACAAGGGTGTCAAGTTGTGGGAGAACAACCTTTGTTCGAGTTTTTCTCCATATTGTCAATTATGCTACTACGCAGTGAGTATTACTGGAGTATCAGTATGGTAACCATGGTCTCAATATACAATTAAAAATTTAAAAATTTTGCATATTAATGTATTTAAAGTGTCCTGCTCAGCTACATATAGTGAAATTTTGTGTTCTAAAATATCTTCCTCACAACTAAATAAGGATATCGAACATTCACAACTGAATAATAATATTGAACATTGACAGGCTTATCACAAAAACCAAAAAAAATTGGTCAGGCAAACCACTCACCATGTGCAGCAGCAATTGCAGACATTGTGGCAACCTCTAAAGCAGCAGAAGACGACACACCTTTTCCATCAGGTACTCCAGAAGAAACCTATCAAAAAAGACAATAATATTAAAATTCTTCTATGTATGTAATAATTATGTGTAAAGAACATCAGGTTCCATAATGAATCAAGGATAAAGTTGTAACTGCCTCAAGTATAGAACTGAAATCACAATAAAGTAAATCTGATCTCTGAAACTTGATCTCTATATCTTAAAAGAAAACCCTGGAAACGGAAAATTATGTTTCTGAATAAAAGCTCATGGCCATTAAGCCTGCTGTTAATGTGTCCACGAACTGTCACTCTCAAACAATCAACATAAACTGAGAATCCCAACTTGATCTGATTGTTTTCACGAAGATACTGAATTTAACACACGAGTCTACCAAGGGATATTCATGTTTACAAGGCAACGAGGGCTCATTCAACCCCCAGCAGAAAGCCATCTTACCTCTTCAAGACCTCTACAAAGCTTTTGCCTTAGATCCCACGACAGCTCACAAGACACCAGCTGATAGATGATTTCCTCTAGATCCTAATGCCAGATTGTCTGTTTTAGACAACAAGAGGCACCACAAACCAGTTCTTAAAATCAGTCATCCATTAGGAGTTTCTTTTCTGTGGCATCTGCTAAGGTTGCTATCTCGAAGGATGGAACATTTCCTTCCTCCGTCTCGGGCAATAGCTCAAATGGGCACTAATGTTCATTCTCTTGTAATTTTGTACAGGTCAATCCTCCAAGATACCAACTCTCATCAGTGCTGACACTTTTCTATCTGTCAGTTTTGTACTTTGATTTAGATATCAGATCTTAGATCTTAAGAGTATGTAGGTTTCCACAGTCCATCATAATTATAAGAATGCTGTTTTGAAAATTTTTATTGTGTAAATGGGAGGATTATTTCCAGCATTTCGGGTGGACACTCCACCCATCGCCAGGGACCAAATGATTCCATCATTTTGTCCCTGAGGATGGGTGGAGTCTCCACCCGAAATGTTGGACATAATCCTCCCATTTACACAATAAAAATCTCCAAAAATAGCATTCTTACTATCTCAGATCTTATCGATCAGATCTTATTTATCCTGCTTTTATTGGAATGGCCATTGCACTCACACTTTGTATCAACAGTGATGGACTTAGCAGTCCCGTTGACCTATTTGTGGTCATTCATTGGACATTTATCTTATCTATCATGATCTTCGGTACATTGATCAAAGAACCTGGATTGAGTGGAGATTTGTTTCCATCTCTAAGGATCATTTTGTATTGATTAAGTAATCATAAAGGAACTACAGGCTCTAATTGCTGTTGAGGGACTGCCCAGAATGAAAACTACAATGGAGGGGCCTATTTTTGAATATAACATAAGGAAATTGTATGTCCTCATGAACAGGAAAACTATGCTTACTCCTCTACTAACTACAAAGTGGTGAGTTCTACATTTAGTGAACTTCAATGGATTAACAAAGTGAGAAATGTGTGGACCTACAGGGTTTCATATAATCTCCAAGTATTCCCTTGGTTAATGTTATACCAGTGACTTCCCACAAAAGCAAGATTTGCCAAGGGTGGGCTCATGGATGACAAATCCCCACACTGTGGAAAACCAGATACCATCAAACACATCATCTGGTAATGCTCCTTCTGCAAGGTAATATTCATTGGCATGTATCTTTGCTTGGGAACTGAAATCAGTTTTCTCTTGACCACTATGTTAGGTCCTTGGACGTGCATCCTGCTGCCTCAAAATCTAGCAGGTCTTGTGAGGGTAGTGTTACCCACCAAAACAGGTAACCCTAGAGGAGAAAACTTTTCTCCCATTCTTCACATCCAACCAGCCAGCCATGCAGCCCATAATAGCCACCACTAGCCGATGACATGCCATTATATCTCTGGCACCTGCATCAGCCATATGCTTCTGACCCATCCAACAAGAGCACATGGACGAAGGTGGGCTTCTGATCAAAAGGTAGGTCATTCATTTAACAATTGGATGCTTATGCTTGTCCGTATTCTGGCATTTGATATGGTATTATGGATTATCAGTGAACTAGAAGGAGGGGTTTTGACTATGATCTTGTTCTCTCACCTTAAATGGGGGTTTATCTTCGATCCTAGTCCAATGGGATCTTCCCTAATGGCCCAATGGGTATAGGAGGGGCACTTCTTGGGAAGCCCTGATTGAGATACCGTAGTTCCATCTACCCCTATTCCATACTTACCACTTTCCATCATACACTACAAGCCTTTATCTCACATCTGCTCTTCGGCTTCAACTGACCAATGGTTCCGTTACCACACAATCTAACAGGGCCCTAGGAGGGGAAACCTAAGAGACAACTACTATACCAAGTGACAACAATGGGACAATGACCCATTGTCACCTTACTCAATGTCCCTTGCTCTTTATAGACTTTCACTGATGGGAGGAGTCCCAATAGGTAGGAAATCTCTTTGAATGGATACATCAATAACTAGGGACTAAGTGATTTCGCAAAAAAACGTCGTCTAGGGACTCAAAATGGCTCTAGAAGTTCAGGACCCAAAAAACTGCTAAAAGTAGTAAGCCCATTCAAGGAGAGACACAATAAAAGCTCAATGCTTCAAAGAAGCTAACACGCTCTCCAAGAAAGACCTTGGGGAGAGAATATCAAGACCGACGATTTCAGATATGGAATGGTAATATGTATTCCTAAGGTCAAGACTTTAGGGGATGAGGTTGGACCTCTCAAAGGAGCTCTAAGTGATGATTTAACATGCCTAAAAGGCTCTTCACTCTCTTTGAAAGAACTAAGGAAGGCTTGCGCTAGACCTAGGGTTTATGAGTAACCGTGGGAAGAAATACTTCCAAGGTACTCGCTAGGTCAAGGCAATGGAGGAAAAAAGGCTTCTTATGATTTATTTCAATGAATACTAAGCTCATACAACCCTAAAAGAAGTCCCCAAGGTGAGAGAGAAAGACTTAGGCTTTCCCTGTTGGAGTGGCACCTAGGGCAAGAGATTTTATGGATGAAACGCAAGAAGATGCCCACCAAACTTGGAGCATAGGTAGCCTAGACCCCAAACTTGATGTGTGGACCCTCGGATTCCAGAAAAATCACCTCCCTAAAATTTTGTTGCAAGCTCTAGATTTCTGCCCTACATTTAGGGGACTGAATTTAGGAGGACAAAATATGGAGAAAAGAAGACTTGATCACCAAGCTTCTTGGACTAGTGCCTAAACCTTTTGGCTATGGAGTCTTAGATGATTTAAAATTGACCAAAACCGTTCTTAAGGAGCCTAAAGATTGATGCCCTAGCAGCCAACTTTTAACGTTTACCCACTCACGATCTATGGAGATTTATGGAAGAAAGACAAAATTTCATCCACTAGGAACATTCAACATTTGCCATACAATGAGTAACATATATAATTGCCAACCAAAAAGTTCTTCAAAAACGATTTTCAACAATTAGGGCACAATAGCATTAACCTAGTTGCAACAATTCCATACATTAGACATAATTCCAAGAAAATATTCAACAAGAAGCACTTACAAGATGACAATATGATCTATCCATCAACAAATCATGAGATAGCTCCAAAGAAGATCGAAAATTTAAGCTCCAAATGTCAAAATGCATCCAAGAATTTCCAATATTCTCCAAAGAAAAAGTGTGAGTTCTTTTACAAGAGAAGAATCCAAGTGATGATGATAATCCTCTCTCACAATAAGAGACATCTCTATTTATATGATCCTTATACTAATTCAAATTAGCCTAATAGCCCGTACAATTATAAAATAATGTGCAAATAACAAATCCTTGGTGATAAGCCCACCAAGTAGCTCATAAAGTGATGAAGAAGCCATCCATAAGTGAGCCAAAATGATGAAATCGTGGTGTAGAAGGGTGGTTGGAAGGCCGAGTTGAGTCCTCAATGTGCCATACAAGAACAAGAATAATAAAGCTAAAGAAATCAAAATCAAATACGTATCTTTTATGAGGAGATTTTTCTTCAGCATTGTTTTACATACCTGCAATAATTTTCTTGACAAACACCATCAAAAGTATGCAAGTACAAGACTATGATATTGGTTCCTAGAATTTCAAGTACAAAACCTAGACATTATTCCATTTCATTCTTTCCATAAATTGGCATATAACTTGAACTATTTATAAACCCTAGACATTATGAGATAGGGTTTATGAATGAGGTTTTCATATGTACTATTCTCATTTCTTATATATAATATTGCAAATCCTAGGATCATACAAACAACTAAACCCTAAGACATTAACATTTTAACAACTGAACCATGATATACGTACTTCAAGAATTACATACCATTGTCTTCCATTGAATTTATTGTTCTTCTTGCAAACTAAAGACATCTTCGATGATTGAGAAATAAGAAACAATACTTACCTGACTATTGATAAGATTCTCAAAGCTTTATCCATAGCTGCAAGATAAGCAAGTTCTTTAGACTTATTCCTTCCTTGATACTGAGATGCTAAGATTGGTCTTCTTTCAATGATAAGCTATGTACTGAATACAAATTTTTACAGTACCTTCTCAATTTCTGATTAAAGTATGTCCTCAGATCCTTCTTTGTCTTTAATAAGACGGTTGGATCCTTTAAGGCTTTTAATAATCCTTCAAAAGATGCAAACTTGATCCTTCTTTATATTTGCTTCAGACCAACAGCTCCTTCAGGCTGTTCGATCTTGATTCTTTGGATTGTGGCCTGTGGATTATAATTTCGTCAACCTCAGCCAATTTTATGCACAAAACTTTCACAACTTCACGAATCCTATACCACAAGTTCTTGTCTCCTATGCCACTCCAAGGTCTGCGAATTATGTTTTGAACAAGGTCACTATAGCTTGATGATAATCCTTCCAGGATAGGCCTAATGTGCCTCCAATCAATCTGATCTAATGCCTCTTTACTCAATTTCGACTTGGTTTCTTTTTATATACAGGTAAATAGGTTTTGATCTAGAGATTTAAGATTTCTGAAGTTGCACAAATTTTCAAACGTTTTGATGAGGATATCAAACCTTGTAAGGTCACCCTAGACCCTCGCTCTCCTTGTCAAGATGCTTAGCCTTCCTTGGGCTTCTTAATTAACCTTTCGGTCCTCCAAAAACAAAGTTTTTATGCCTTCGCTCTTCTCGTATAGGTTTGTGGTCATAGACACTATGATTAGGGTTAATAGGAGAGAGCCCATAATTCGTTAGCTTTTCCTCTAGGAGCATGGCCTTAGCTATTTAGGTTCTCTCCTTGATGCCTTGTAACATTTGTTGAACTTCTTCCCGCCCTTACACAAACGACCCAAGCTCTAATACCATTTTGAGAAATTTAGGGTACCATAGTTAGGGCTTCTTATTAGATTGATTTCTCTATTACTTGAAAATTTCCTGCGATTAGTTCTTATTTCTTCTTCTTTGTTATTACATGTTTATCATCAAGACAATTGCCAAAACTTCAAAGACATCAAGAAAACACAAGAAGTAGGAACTCAGCTAGGGAAAAACCCCTAAGGAGAGGAAAACCCAATAAAACTCTTCCACTAATAGTTTCAGATTAGATTGAGACAACCAAGATCCTTTAGACTCAACAGAGAGATCTCCTCCACCAAGTCAGCCTTCAATAGAGATACTTCATCAATCTTTCCAAAATTCGAACCAAGTCAAAAGTGCAACTTCATCTAGAAACATATCGAACATACAACATCTCAAATACCTCAGACTTGCAACATCTCAGATACCTCACACCTTAGACCTGTAGAAACCATATCTAACCTGCAACATCTCAAAATATCTCGGCCCTGTAGTAGCACGTGTGGCAGAAGAAATATGTTGGATGCTTAAGATTGTCTCTTTTCCTTCTTAACTTCGTACTTTTCTTTCTACCCAAACTACAAACTTGAATTGGTTGTCATGTGTCTCATCAAATAGGTCGAATACCTATTTATTTATAGTCTCTTGGAGCTAGCCGAATTCTTCATGAAGGACTTGTTCTCTTTTTGGGATTTATAGTCTCTTGGAGCTAGCCGAATTCTTCATGAAGGACTTGTTCTCTTTTTGGGGCCGAATTGGTGGACAAAGAAAACATGGCATTTTGACTAAAAAAAAATTTCTTTCTTAACTTTCCAAAAGCCCAAAGAGGGTCTAGACAAAGACTATGACTCTTGACATAAACCTAGAGGCCCACAAAGGACGCTTTGACCTATTGACCAATGACCCAAGCATGAAACCCATGCTTTAATAAGTCAATCTTTTACAACAAATTTCTTTTTCTTTCTTTTAACAAATATGTTACATCATGACTCAAATACAATTATGAAGACTGACACTGGTTACTTCTTCAACACTCAGCGGTCAACAGATGGAAACCCTTCTAGTAGAAAAACCACCAAACGCTTCTCTAATAATTTTGTGAGTACATCAATGCTTCAGCTCCAACTGAAAAGGAAGCCCCAACACACTAGTACTCTAGAAAAGTGTTCTATTTTCCAGTTGCAACAGGAAGGACACTCTAACGCCCAAGGTTTACCAACTGCTACTGATAGGATGCTCCAACACCCTGCAAGCTCCAACTTTCCCTAGCACCACCCTGCCACCCTGAAGTGTTTTCAAGCTACAACCTAAAGGTGACTTCAATCACCTACCTAGCACCACCCAACCACCCTGACAATGGTAAGAAAATTAAACCAACTATTGTGGCCTCCCGTACCAAGGACAATGACCCACTTGCAAAATTTTCAACAAAACCCTTATAGTGAACCCTTGCTGTAAATAGAAACCTTATAGCAAATGAAACCCTTTACTACAAAATTTTAATTGAGACAACCACTGCAAGATAAAAGCTCTTACTATAAGACTAGGATATTACATAAGTGTTGCTTTGCAGACAAGCTTGGATGATTAGATGCATGCTGCCAAAATATGTTGATGCCTCTACCTATAGATGTTTTCCTTGATATGTAAATGCCTTACAATGCCCACTACTATAGTCTAGAATAGGATCTATGTCTTTTGCCCTAGAATCTTGCAAATCTTCATTAGCTGATCAACTTCATCAAAATGATCACAAAACCATACCCTTTAGATTTGAGCTACAGTACTTATTTCAAAAGTAATGAATCTTAGAGACAAAGGGCTAGTGGTATTTTCACATTTAGATATTAAATCTCTAGAAGGTTGCCACAACACTTATCCATAAGAGACTTCAACGAATTTGGCTTGAATACCTCAATGAAACCCTATTGTACTCACCTCTGTCCTATGCTTTGTGTGAAACTCATTTTAACAAATGAATCAGAAACTAGAATTTTCCTCTAAAGTTATAATTTAACCAGATAGCAAACTTAAAAATAAAATGCAGAAGAATACCTGGAAATCAATTTGAAGGTGTTTCTGGTTTGTTGTTGATCCCACTCTTGCTACCAAACCGTCTTTTTGCCTCCCAGCCTATCTGGAATCAATCGATCTGATTCCCAGATCCAGAAGACTTCAAAAATGGATGTCTTCTCGCCCCCCATGGCCAAAGCTCCAAGAACAAATAAGGCTCAATGCTACTCTGTCTATGGCTTCTTCCCAATTTTCTTCTCTAGTCGCGAGATACTTTCTCTCAAAAAAAACTCCCCCTTCCATATGCCTCCTCTGTCCCCTTATATTCCAAACATCACCGTCTTTTCAACCCTCCCCCACTCCCGCAATGAGGCATGGTTTCTTACCTTCTATCAGTTTCATGGCTCCTCACAGTGTCATGAAGGAGGTAGTCATATTTTACACATTAACATTCATCACTTAATATCCCATTCAAGTGATATTTCACTGAGTTAAGTAATACCTTTTTTATTCTTATTAAAGTAATATTTAATATTTTATTAACTTATACCCTTTTAAAGTTTAATATTTAGTTAAGACTTATATGGTTAGTTCTTTTATAATAATATGGTTTCCCTTTTAAATTTTAATAATTGAACTTAGAACTTATAGATTTGCATAGCTAGTTTTTTTCATTTGATATATAGTATATAATATATAATTTCTTTTAGTTAATCAAAATCATTTGTATTTATATATTTTGAATAATGTATTAATTATATTATGATGGTGGTATAACAAGTACTCCACAAGTATATTCATTAGATTCGAGTACATTGGTATTTACTTATGACTTCAATAATTAATTCATTACCTTATACTTGGACATTTTCCATAATTAGTGAGTACGCATATTAATGCAATGCATGCGATACGTGCATATGTAGCTATCATATGCATGCGGTACAAGCATATGTAGCTATCATATGCATGTTAATATTTCTATGTTCCTGATAACCCGAAGTGGGTCATCACATACATCCCTCCTTCAGAAAACTTCGTCCTGAAGTTTAGGTTTATATAGTATATCAGTGATTATTTTAGATATTAGTGTAATCATATAAGGATTATGTCCCGTGATTGAATACTTATTTAATGTAAGGACATTCAAAATTTGTATTTTGAACATTTATAGGTTTACAAATTTTAATAATCAAGCCCTACACCAGTCAGGCTCCCAAGCTATTCTAGAATCATCTTATCTGTCCTAATCTCTTCCACTCCCATCCTATTCGCTCTCTACTGGAATATGACATGATGCCAGTTATACCGATCTAACCATTCATAAACCTCAAAGGGTGGCAACGTCGATTATATCGACCTAATCTCCCAATAGGCATCCAACAATCATCTTCACACGTCTAGGGGAGCATGACTCGCACAGTCCTCCCATAACTCCATGTTTTTGGAGGATAAACGGTGGGTAACACCTCCATCCCTCTTAGTAGGGCCATGGTTAACACCCTATCATGGAATCTCATTGAACCTCAATTGTTCTTGGAGTTTTGTCATCACGTGGGTCGTTTGGTAACGATACTATCTACAATGTAAACACTTTTCCACACATTATAATATATGCATCAATATTCTTAAAATTAATTATATTCAGATAACAATTTATATGCATTCCAAATATGCTGCTATTTATGATATTGATCTTTGAGTTCTTATAACATACTTGGCTATGTTTCGCCAATATATCTGTAAGTTTGTTTTTACATTAAATAGTTAAGTGTTGCCATTCTTTTATTTCCATCTCATCGTTCAGGTTGACATGTAAAGTAAAATTATAGACATCACATCCATAATATAATTCATAATAATGTTAATCAAATACTAAACTTTATATTGGTATCCATGTACTCGCAATGTTAAGCAAATAACATATTTCATATTGTGAAAAATTTCATCTATTACAACAACTGGAAAGTATTCTTCTAACAATAAATTTAATTATGCAGTTTATTTGCTATGGCAAACAACGAATAAAATCACAACTGCAATTTTCGCATTAAAAATATTGCGGAAAAATAGCAAACTGGAAACTGAGAGATTTTAGCACACACATAAAATTTTGACACTGTTATTTTTGGACAATATTCCCCAAAAAAACCTAATGAGGGAAAATCGGTGCAGCAAATGAGGGTTTTATTATTATTATGCAGCTGAAATTTTGAGTACAATAAATTTATAAAATGACACCAAACTAGTGTTTCTATCTGAAAGAAATATTGGCCAAAATATCTTAGGGAATTTTACCCTCCTCTCCAAACAATCCCGGCTCAGTCTGAGCTCAAAAAGTGACCCCCGAAATGATCTGCGTCAACCTTTGCACTGGTATTGCGTACTCCCTTGCATGTTGTGATATTCCCACTTAGCAATATTGCTAAGGGGAAATATCAATTTTGTCTTATTTCGTATTTGCACTTAGGAAAGGTGGGTTTTGGGCTCCCACTCGAATTTTTGGAGTGAAGGGAAAGCCCAACATTAGAAGAAAGGGGAGGAAATCGAATTGTTGGTGGAAAGTAGGGGCCACTCGTGGAGAAATACAACCGCATAGGAAGTATGCACTCATTGGAGGGAAAAAATGGTGGGAAAGTCGATGGTTGGGCCCACATGGGAAATTGGGAGGCACTTTGACAAAATATGAGGCAATCACTTTTGGGGTATTCTTGATCATTTGAGAATTCTCTTAGACTAGCATGTTTGAGCTAGAAGCCAATTTTGCAAGTATTGTTGAGCACAAGAGGTTTTCAAGTGAAAATCTCACCCCTTGCTTCGGTGGACTTCGAGTGCCAACCCAAGGAGGGAGTCTCATCCTTTTCAGATCAATCTGGGAGCAGCGTAGTGGGAGTGTGGAGGAGTTCCAGCAATAACAGGGTAGGGATTGTGCAGTCCTTTAGAGTGCCACACATGGGGCTTGAGGAGAGAAGGGAGTTTGGGGCTGAGACTAGTGGGGCAGTCCGAGAAGGAGAATCGCTGAAGATTTCAGCCATTATGGGGACACTCAGCAGCAGAATTTACAATTGGCTCGAAATTCCCAACAGCAAGAGGAGCTAGGGGAAATTGGGCCGAAATTCCAAGGTCAACATTTGGCCAATTCCTTTGCGGGATTTTGTGGGTTATTGGCCAGTTTTTTTAGCATTGGGGGAGGCCCTAGCAGCTATTGTTTACAACCAACAACTCATTTCCTGGGCAGTTCAATGCAAAGCTAGAGAGCGACCAGCTAGTAGCTTTGGGGGACTTGTCTTCTTCACTTGGGCTTTGCTAGCTTGCCTCAGGTAAGCCCAAGTGCACACTTTCCAAACATCAGATTGTAACTGCATGTTTTCATAATAAAATGGCTTAGCACAACACAATTTCTGGCTCTATATCATGGTCTGATTTGTGTGCAATTTTTTGTGTATTTTTACTATGCGTGCTCTGTTTATTACTGTAAATTTTCCTTAGGGATATTACACACACTCAGCCTGAAACTCCCTCTGAAGAAAACTACATGCTTGTCTCTGCTACTGGAGGTCTCTGTCAAGGCCTTCAGGAAATTTTCAAAGCCTCCAGCACCTGAAACAACCCACTATGCGGCTAAATCGAACTTCCCTTCTTGAGACACTGCGCAGCCCCTACATAGCCTCCTGGAGAATAATTACAACCTCCTCTTCTGACTCTTCCGGAAAATCACTATGTTGCCCCTCTGCCACCTGCTACTCAATCAATGGCTCGATTTCACCGTTGAATCATCATTCACTGGAAAATTGAACTACCAAGATCACCAAGTATCTGCAACTTGTGTATCTTCTCCAAGTGTCCATCGACTTCCTCTTATAATCCATCGTTGGAGCATCAACGACCAAGATTACAACTTAATCAATGGCTAGGATCATCTTGGAGTCGATTCATGTGAGTTTCTAGATGATTCGCACCTTGACTTAATTAATTCTGATTAATTAACCATATTCCCTAAGTTTAGACTTAGGAAATGTTTAAAAATTGGTTAATAATCTAATTAAGCCATCTCTAAGTGGAATTTCCAGAAACGATTTATGGGTTTTGGAGATCTCATGTATTCTAGCCTCTCCACCAAATTTAGTGGTTGGAACACATCCGATGCAACAAAAACTAACACTCCCTCTTAGCGAGGATTGTGTTCTCTCTCTAGTGTTGCACAACCTGTCACAACACCTTGTCTTTGTATCACCTCTGTCACGTTACTGATGTCTAGCTACTGTTGCTCACCAATTAATGCAAAACTCTAATGTTGCATTTGTGTTGTTGCTGACATTTCCATACCGCTGTCAAATCTGCATCTGCACTGCAAATCGTGAATCTCTACCATATATAATCTTCTTAGGTACTCCATGAAATCTGATAATTTCATTTATGAATACTCGAGCTACATCAACAACTTCGTAAGTATCTCTTACGGGAATGAAATGTGCACTTTTCATTAACTTATCCACTACTACCAGAATGGCATTGTGTCTCTGAGAAGTAAGAGATAGTCCAGTGATGAAATCCACAGAAATGATCTCCCATTTAGACATAGGAATGTCGTGAGGTTGTAAGAGACCCGCTAGGTGACAATAATCTGCTTTTACTAGTTGACATTCCAAACATTTTGCAACAAATTGAACGATATCACGTTTCATGCCCAACCAGAAGAAGAGTTTCTTGGTATCCGCATACATTTTCCCTACTCCAGGATGTGCACAATATACTGCTTTGTGGGCTTCCCTAAGGATAGTGTCTCAAAGATCCTTATTATCAAGAATATACATCCTTCCATGGAATCGTAAGATTCCATCATTTTCTAGTTCATATCCTTCAAACTTAGATTCTTTTGGCTTTTTACCCTCAAGACCAGATCTCACCTTTAAATACCAACTATCTTTTATGAGATATTCTAGTACCCGTTGCCTTAAGCCTACTTTGATAGGTATGAGAGAGAATATCGGTGGTCTTCTGCTTAAAGCATCTGCTACTACATTTTCTTTTCCCTTAATATATGATATTCCAAAGTCATATTCACTTAGGAATTCACTCCATCACCTTTGTCTGGCATTTAAGTCTCTTTGGGTGAACAAATATTGTAGACTTTGATGGTCGCTTTTAAGTATAAAACTTCGTCCCACTAGATAATATCTCCAAATCTTTAAAGCTAGCACTACAGCGGCTAATTCTAAATCATGAGTAGCATAGAGTTCGTCATGAGGTTTTAACTTTTTGGAAGCATACGCTATCACTCCTCTATCCTGCATCAATACTGCACCCAACCCTTGTTTGGATGCATCAGTACATACCGTAAAACTTTGTCCATATCAGGGACTCTTAGGATTGGTGCACTGTTGAGTAGTCTTTTGAGTTCAGATAATACTTTATTACATTCCTCAGTTCATTCATACTTAACACCTTTACGCTGAAGGGTTGTAATTGGCTTGTTGTAATCGGCTTTGCAATTTTGGAGAATCCCTCCACAAATTTGCGGTAGTAACTGGCTAAACCCATAAAGCTTTGTATCTCATGTGCGTTTTTCGGTATTGACCATTCCATGATTGCTTTTACCTTCTCAAGGTCTACTGAAATCTCTTCATTTGACATGATATGACTTAAGTAATGAATCTTTTCCTAAAAGAATGAACACTTGGATAATTTTTCATACAACTGATGTTTTCTAAGGCAAGACAATACTATCTGTAGATGATCTTCATGCTCTTTCTTATTCTTGGAATAGATGAGAATATCATCTAAAAAGACTTGTACAAATTGATCAAGATATTCGCGGAAAACACTGTTCATCATGTTCATGAATACTGCTAGTGCATTTGTTAATCCAAAGGGTACCACAGTAAATTCATAATGTCCAAAACGTGTCCGGAATGCAGTCTTAGAAATATCGTTTTCAGAAATCCTTAGCTGATGATAGCCTGATCGAAGATCAATTTTTGAAAAGACAGCGACTCCTTTCATTTGATTGAAAAGATCATCTATTCGAGGCATAGGATATTGATTCTTTACTGTAGCTCGATGCAAATCTCGATATTCTATGCATAATCTTAAAGACCCATTATTCTTCTTCACAAAAATTACAGGAGCACCCCAAGGTGATATATTGGATCGAATATGTCCTATATCCAGTAGTTCCTTCAATTGAATTTGCAATTCTTGAAGTTCTGGAGCTGTCATTCTATAAGGCGTTTTAGAGATCGGTTGGGTACCAGGTTTTAATTCAATAGTGAGATTCAACTCTCTTACAGGGGATAATCCTGGTAGTTCTTTTTGGAAATACATCCGGAAATTCAGCTAACACCAGATATTGTTCTAAGGATGGTCCTATTTCTTTGCTTACTTCTTGAACTACATATGCCTGACAGCCTTTTCTTAAACAACGCTTCATTTTCATTACTGATATGTAGCGTAAAGATACTTGTCTCTTGATTCCTTGAATTTGGATTGCTTCTCCTTTATCATTTATACCTAGAATTCTTTTCCCATAACAATCTACCCAAGCTTGAAGAGCTTCTAGCCAATCCATACCTATGATAAGCATAAGTTCCTAATGCTGTGACAAACTTTCAATTTAGTCGTACAGACCCCTAGGTCAATTTTGCATTGATCCACACTTAAGCCCACGGATTGGAGTTCTCCCGAGGCCATTTCCACTTGTTTGAAATCATTTTGTCTTCGAGCTGCCAACCCACATTTGTTTAATGCATATGACGAAATGAAACTATCTGTGGCACCAGTATCAAATAAGATTTTGAATTTTATACCATTGATAATACCTGAAGATTCCACTACAGTGGATTGATGTGTTGCTTGGTCATTGTTGACTACTACATGAATTCTATGATTATCTTGATTATTTGATATTAGTTCCTTTCCAGTCCTATGCAATATATTTGACGAAGCTGCTGGAGAATCACGTTGAAAATGCGGTCCCCCACATCCCCAACAATTAAGCTGCGTTGATCCTCTTGAATCAAGACGTGAATTTCTAGATAAAGAGCTTCGTCCTCTCATGTTATTTCCTCTCGAATTTCTTCCTCTACTAGCAGTTCCACAAGATGTCCATGCACTGGTGTTTGATGATTCCGCGGCTATAGTGTTTACTATCATGGGAGCTCTTGTTCCAACATTTCTTGGGGTAAATCTATTACTATAAGGTGGTCTCGAGCTACCTCCTCTGAAGAAATTTCGGGGAGTCTTTCCTGGAAATCCTGATTGTAAAGGTTCTGTTGGCCCTACATATTTTTTGATCCCTAGATATTCTTCCGCATAACGACCACATTTTATCGCCTCAGCAACTGATGATTGTTTCCACATGCTCACCAAGGCTCTGATGCGAGGCTTTAACCCAAATATGAAGCGTTCAGCTTGACGTTAATCAGAATCTAAGTAGTGAATGTATTTTACAAGCTCCATAAACCTTATCTCATAATCTTCCACTGTTTTATTACCCTGAACTAGGGTATGGAAGGCTCTGGCTTGCTATTGTTGAAAGTATGGAGGTAAATACTTTGCGTGGAATCTTTCCTCAAACAAATCCCAAGGGACATTATCCGATGTAAGGTGCAGTTGTTTTTCCAAATTTCCGCACCAAATCAAGGCACTTTCCTTTAATTGAAATACAACAATTTTTGTTTTTCCGAAGAAGAATATTCTCTTAATCTAAAGCATCTGTTCTTTCCTTCTAACCATGCCTCAGCGCGTTCACCTAATCAACCTCCTGAAAATTCTGGGAGTTTAATTTCTGAAGCTCCCTAGAAATATCTTCTTTTGATCTTTTGTGCTCAAAATTCTTTGGTTTCGCTGAACTGGTAGCTAAGGGTTGAAGTTCTTCTTTGATCTTAGCCTTAGGTCATTCTTTTAATGTCTCCAATAAGGCTTCCAATGAGTTCATTATCATGGTCAACTCTGGTGCTGGAGCGATTGGTGTTGATAATGGTCTTGGTGGAGACGATGATGATAGTGGTGGCGATGGGGATGATGATGGCAACGATGGCAGCATTAATAACGGTGATGCTGCCCGATCACGTCGTCGTCGCTCATATGTCTTTACCATTGTAATGTTTCCTGTGTACATAATAAAATTCTATAAAATTTTGAGGTAGACATTCGAATTTAACCTATGGTTTTCTTTTGCAATTTCACATTCATAAACGGGTATAGTTTTTTTGCTATTTTTATCTGCTAGGAAGATCTTACTGGTACTGAGGTCAAGGTCGCGACCTCCTTGTCTTAATGCAGGGTATTCTATCCTAATATGATAATGCAGAAGTGTATGGTTATTAATGCCTAGGATAGATCATCCAAAATTAATTACTAAGTAACATTCACAAAATTAAATATTTAAATATTAAATATCTTGTTATAGGGAACATCGTCAACACACTCATCAAGCCTCAAACTATTACCTCTACAGAAGGACTCACATAGTTACAATGTGGAATATGTTACTTAGATGTATACTTATCGGAATAACAATTAGAACACATTTGTTGCAATTTCATAGAGAAATTCAAAATGTGTACCTAAAAATGATGGTAGGTACTGGAGAGGTGTTAAATAATCTTCGCCTATTTTAATAGGTCTAGGGCAGGTTCCAAGGTTGAACCTACCAAGCCCAGCATAAGAATTTTTTTTTTTTTTTTAGGACCATGTTACATGCAATGCTCACTTGGTTAAATTAAGAGATATGGGGTGCAAGCTCTATCGTCAATCTAATTAACTGTAGATTTGTCTATCTCTTTTATATTTAAAATCACATAAATTGCATAATGGCTTATGCTTGAAAATTCCTTTTTACATTTTTGTCTTGAATTACGTTGACAATTAACTGTGTGCCTTGATGGAATCTGTATATATTATATCTATTTTTCATATATGACAAGTTCAGTGTTACTGTATCCTAAATTTTCTATAAACTATTGTCTATATCATTTCCCTGAATTCATGGACGTGTACTAGTAACTTAAGTGTAGATTTCTTGTGCCACATCAAAATGGCCTAGATGTTTTCAGATTTCAAGCGTTGTCTGGATGAACTTGACTGTTGATTTCTTGTAGCACATCAAAATGCAGATTTCAAGTCTCCTTGATTTCTAATGTAGCAATGTAACAATTTGTGGATACAATAAGCAATGAGCAATATAGATTTCACACAATAATCAAATTCATAACAACAATCAGAGGCATTCCCATTCAATTTATCAAGCAACAACATATATAGCATTGATATATTCTATGATATTATCATTGAAATCAAACGGAACATCTGAAACTGCCTAACATCAGAATAAACCACACCATAACAACTCAATCCAACCTTTAATTCAAAATTTATGCATTTACAGTTGAAAGTACCAACAACATGGGTACCCCCCTATAACTTCAAAGTGGGTTACCAACAAAGAAATTCCAGCAGAAAAAGACTAACAGGAATTCTATTTAAAACATTCATATGCCAGCATAAGTAAAATAACAAGCACACAATTAACTGTATCAATTCATCTGTGCACTTAATCATATTTAATAGTTGAAATACCAATGTGCCAGACTGGATCATACGTTAGTCGCCTAACTACTAAATGTGCCAGAGAAGTCAAGCAATTAAGAAACTCCAAACCATGAAAGAGCATGCACATCACAAAATCCAAATGTCCAAAATAAATGGGTAATATGATGCAGTGGGAAACATTGATTGTATTCCCATAATAGTGTTTATGGCATTAATATAAATAATTATTATAAATAAATTAATATAAATAATTATTCATCGTCAGTTTAATAATAACTTAAAAGTGAGTAATCTCACTATACTTTTGAGAAGACAATAATTCACAAAACAATAAATTTCTTACTGAAAATCTATAATAACGTAATCAACATATAAATTAAATAATAGTCAATGGTCACTCAAACCACAAGCTCTCGTGAACGTCATAAAATAATTCAATTCAACCACAGACGTTACTTTAAAATAAAACTGACCTTACTTTAAAATAAAACTATGTTTCGGGGCGGACTTTTATCCTCTGTTTAGGGGCATTGTCAACTACTCAAGAACGAGACTAGACTATAGAACTCCCTTTGCTGGCGCGGTGTACACGTGGGCCTCCGTCGACTTCAGGGAGAGACGTCACCAAGGGAGCCGGTAACGCCGAAGTGACATTTCGTTAACATATCAATATCAATATATAGTTTAATAATATATATTATAATATATATATATATTCTATCGATTATTATTATTATTAATAATTATTCAAATATATAATTAATATAATTAAGTTGTTTCAAGATTCCACTATAATTAAATTTGGTACGCGCGTGCTCAAAATAACACATCGGCGTATTTTACGGAGGTGTTGGCGTCTAGTTATTTTATGATATTCCCCGTGGCTCTTTACCTAGCTTGTTAACTTGATACATTGATACGGTACGCAGATACGGAGGACAAAATATGTGACGTCCACAACTGTATGCCATGCAAAATCATTGGAAGCGGGTTTATATGCAGATACTATGAATAGTTGTTTGATTGTGTTTTGCATCTTCTCCACTTCAGAATTTCTCTCGCATGGTCCTGACTCCTCAGAAGCAGCAAACATACGATAAATTGTATATGCCAAATATTTAATCTTTGTCAAACAATTTGTGTACCTATTCAAGCTCATTTCCTAGCGATAGAAATCCAAGAAATTTACGATATAGGGTCAAAACATGTTTAGTCCTTTGTATTTACCTGTAAACAAGGAATTCCCTCACAGAAATCGCACGAGAGAAAGCTGGAATTATGAAGGTATGTTATTTCAACCGAGAACTAAAGATCTTGATACTCTAGACCATCAATATTTCCCAATCTATCTCTTAGTACAGTGTCTATCCTCTTAGCTTAAAACACTGAATTCTCTTCTTATTTTTCAAACACAGTATCACATTTCTTTGGATGCCTTGTGAGACTTATGAAGCCTCAAGTTCCAACATTCACAGTGGCTCAACCTGAAGAAGCAATGGAAGTTCTGAAAGATACAACATCCCAGTTATCGATTCCTCTCCATGCAGTATTGCCATTGGAGACTAAAATGATTGGAAGTATAAAGCTAGGCTTGGTTGGTGATCATCAATATATATTAATGCAAGCCTAGCAGTTGCCCTCTGTCATTCTTGGCTCCGGAGAACTGGACATTCAGAAGATTTTAATCTAACAGAGAGTGTTTGTTCATGTGTCCTTTTTGAAAATATTGATTGTTATTTTTATGAATTTCTGGTTTATTGCAAGGTTTGAAATGAAAGGGCTCTAACTGACATGAGGCATGATGTTCATGCTCTAGGTAATTGAAGAAGGTTACTTGCCAGACGCTTTCAAGGAAGGGCTTTCAATGGCCAATATTCTAGGTCATGCACAGGTTATTCCTGGTTCATACATGATGCACAATGAACACAGCAATATGAAAGACGATGGAGATGTTGATTCTAGTCGGTTGGATTTCTATTTGGATGGAGCACACAGTCCAGAAAGCGTGGAAGTATGTGCAAAGTGGTTTTCACATGCAATAAAAAAAGCACTCATTTCCAGAGACTAGAGGTGTGATCAGGGAGACCAAAACTGACTCCAGTAGACTATTGGGAAAAAAAATTGCCACCAGCATCAGAGAACTGGAAATTTGAAAATAAAGTCAAAATAGAGAATGAGTTCTATAAGATTTATTATTGGCTAAGCGAGACAGTTAAAACATGCTTATCAGCAATGTTTATTGTAACAAACCATTTAAACTAATTAACTAATGTAAAGTTTAGACTTATATTAAAAATCGATATTATAAACCCCTATATATAAAATATGAGTTAAACTTTAAATATAAATATAAATTAATTTTATAATAATATAAAGTTAAAACTTTATAATATATAAGTTTAATTCCATAAAAATTAAAGTATATAATAAATAATAAATATAAATTAAACTTATGATAAATATAAAGAGAATTGAGTTTTATAAAATAGAACATAAGTTTCATTAAGGTAATAAAAACCCTCATGTACGGAGCGCATCAACAAAACCTTTCAGAAGGATAAATATCTAAGGAGATCATGCATGCAGGAAGGTGTCGGGAGGAGGAAGAGTGGTGGCCGTAGGCTAGAAGGCGGCCACCGCCAAGCCTGATATATAAAAACGCCTGGACTGAGCCGATGGAGGGGGGGGGGGAACTCAGAGGAGGACAGAGGGCAGAGAAAGATCGAGGAACGAGAGCTTTGATTGACCTGAGGTTCTGGGCACGGGGGCAGTAAGCTTCACAGTTGCTTGCTAGATTGGCTGGGAGGAATTGGTTTTCCCAGTAATCGAATCAGCTTAACAGGAGAACAGGAGCAGACAGCAGATCAGTCGACAGCAGTTCAGGTAGGTATTCATTATTTTTACGCTTCTTGTATTTTAGTTATCTGGTTATTACATTTGCTATCGGAGCCGGTTCAACCTCTCGGACCTTGTAAGAATTCTAAATATAATCCCTTATGTATGATTTCTAACATGTCTGCGATACTGCAAATTCTAGACCATGACCCTAGCCTTGTTTTGACGGGCTTATTATTTTCGGTTGCCTTTAAAGCACATATTTGATGAAAGTAGCTTTGTTCAGACCATATTGTTATTAACATTGGCTGATGCCGAATGAACCAATTGGAAAATAGGTTAACATGCTCGATGAGGTAGAAGTTCCAGTATCACAAGTATGCTTTGTAAGCGGACATACATATATGTCTAGCTAAGGCCCGTACTTCCGTTGACCTTGATGGGCAGCTTGCTGTCCCTCCTGTCTCGAATCGTTCTTTCAGTTTGGGAATAGCTGACCTTGTGGCTCAGGATTAATCCAATAAGTTCAGGGGAATAGCAAGATAACAAGATGCTACACCACTGGAAAAAAATAAAAATAAAAATAAGCGCACTCCTTTGGGCCCTGATTGACGGGTAGAATAAATAGCTGTTCCGCTTCCTTTTGTCCCTGGAACTCATTTCTGTATAGAATATAGAAACTAGGGCATGAATAAACCTATCCCCATTTGCACAGTTATAAATTTTCAAATCAATCCCAAAAGAATAAAACCGGATGAAACAACAAGAGGGTTTGAAGAGCGATTCCATACAAATAAGTTAAAGGTTATATTTTTATCGTGTTTTCACCAAAGTCAAAGCATACAATGATTCAGCCGGTGCTCCAAGGGAGAAGTCGACAGGTTACGTGATCTTCTCAACCCATCCTTCATGTATATTAAGTTACGGACACATCACTTATAACCTAGTACAGCCCGTCCAAACGCATTTGAAATCTGAAACTACTTGTATTTATTTTATTATGATATATAATCACTGTTGAAAGGTGGTAGGTTAATTGAATCACCATATTAAATAATACGAATGTATAATAAGGTTTATGATAATTATACGAATATCCACAACAAAGTTTTCCTTCCCGATTAATTATCCAACCGTCACAATATTCAACACTCCTTAATAAGGTTTCCACTGATCAAAAACTTAATATAATAAACTTAATGAAGGATATTAATACACCGGTTATAAAGATTAAACTTGTTTATTTTCAATATGCTGTTCACCGTTAATTTTGGTTTTTCGTTTGACTTTGGTTTTAATTTTCATGCATTTTATTTTTATTATCTTTATGAATTTTTTTTTTTAATTATCTTTATGATGGAATTATATTAGTTTATGTTATAAAATAGCTTTTGTTTACCAAGTTGATGATGCCAAAATTTCATTCAGATTACCCGGAGCAGAGCCTTTCCTTCAGGGCGTTACCATATTCCCATACTTAGATCATTCCATTAGCGGAAACAGTGAAAGGTCTGCCTTAGGATTTATATTATTCTGACGTTCTAAAATACTTGGACGGGTCAAAATTCAATCGATTTTCACTTCATGGTAGCCTACTACTCATCGAAAAATCGATTTACAATATTAGTGTAAGTTAGGCGAATTTGGAAATTTATTAGTAGATTTCAGGGAAATCAAAATACAGCTGAACTTTTAAGGCACTGATTTTTATATTTTTAACAAATTTCTGAACTGATTTTTATATTTTTAATAAATTTCTGAACTGATTTTTATGTTTTAATAAATTTCTGAACTGATTTTTATGTTTTTAAATTTCTGAGTGCACTCTATTGCAATTTCATTGAGAGGCCAAAAGCATGAGTGTGTCAGGCATTAGTGTACATGGATTACTTAATTTAAATTTAAATACTATTTTACATTTGGAAACATAACAACAAGGTTTGCTCAGAAACAGCCAATGCAAGAAATCTGGGCTTTATAGTGCATTAATTCTTTTCCTTTCAATCTTTTCTCCAAATCTGACTGCCTAGATTTATTTCCTCTAACTGTAAACGTCCCCCTTTTGGAGGTGATCTTGTAAAAAGTCCTAAAAATGTATGGAATTTAATGCAAAAGCTGTTATACAATGCAAGATGCAGTTGGCAGCACTAAAGCATCCTATTTAACTGCCATTGCAAAACAAAGTTCGAAGGAATCTCAATGCTTACAAGTGAACTATGAAAAGAATCTATGAAAAGACATCATTTTGAACTAGCAGACATTGATACTTCATGTCTTTGTCTATCGACTATTCCTGTTTTGTGTCTTCATTGGTTATACCATTCATTTTATGGCAGAAGTCAGCTTACCAAACATTTCCACCATTGTTTAAAAGAACGATCTGTTAGACTTTTATGCTGTTGTTCCGAAGTTCTTCTCCCTTCAGTCTGGGTGAGCAGCAACAGGGATTGCAGAGCTGGAGAGAGAGGGCACTTTTATTAACTCTCTTTACCATTTCTGTTTTGCTGGAGTTATTCTTGTCCATGATGAGCAGGCTTGCCCAGGTGGTTGCTTTAATGCTATAGTGGAGTGCTTTAATGCTGGTGGTTACATTTGATGCTGGGCACATTCTTTCAGGGGCACCTGTTATAAATACCTAAACGGAGTGCCTACTCATACTAATGAACATGTCTTTTGACAAGACACATCTTTCCATTAACGAATTATTTGTCATTTATCTTGTTACTATGTCTATAACATTGCTGCCCTCTTTAAGGAATGCTTTGTCCTAAAAACATAATAAACAAGATTCCCTCTAGTTGAGCACGTTCTATCGAATGATGTTTATCTGTTTTTATGGTTTGAGTTTGGTCATGCTTTGAGTGTTGCTGAGATTCTTATATATTGTTGCATCTTCTTTAAGAGTGTAAATTATCCTAAACAAGAATGTCGATGATATACAAAGCCAGTAATAAACTTTAGATGTCTTACCGTAGGGACGAATAACCATACACTTCTGCATTATTCATATTAGGGTAGAAAACCCTGCATTAGGACAAGGAGGTCGCGAGACCACCCTCCTTGGCCTCGGTACCAGTAAGATCCGCCTAGCGGGTAAAAATAGCAAAACTATACCCGTTTATGAATGTGAAGTCGCAAAAGAAATTTACGTGTTAAAAATTCGGTTGTCTACCTCATAATTTTTTATAAAATTTTATTATGTGTCCAGGAACCACTACAATGGTAAAGACATATGAGCGACGACAACGTGATCAGGCAGCATCAACACCTTTAATGCCGTCGTCGTCGTCATCATCATCCCCATCGTCACCACCGAGACCTTTATCAACATCAATCGCCCCAGCGCCAGAGTTAACTGTGATAATGAACTCCTTGGAAGCCTTATTAGAAACATTAAAAGAATCCACTAAGGCTAAAACCAAAGAGGAATCTCATCATTTGGCTACCAGTTCAGCGGAACTGAAGAATTTCGAGCCCAGAAGATCGAAAGAGGACATCTCTAGGGAGCTTCAGAAAATCAGACTCCCGGAATTCTCAGGAGGTCGGGCAGGTGAACGCGCTGAAGCGTGGTTGGAGGGAATGAACAGATGTTTTAGGTTAAGAGAATATTCGTCTTCGACAAAGACAAAAATTGTCGTGTTTCAACTCAAGGAAAGTGCCTTGATTTAGTGGGGAAATCTGGAAAAGCAGCTGCACCTTACATTAGATAATGCCCCTTGGGAACTATTTGAGGAAAGGTTTCGCGCAAAGTATTTACCTCCGTACTTTCAGCAACAGCAAGCAAGAGCCTTTCATACGTTAATTCAGGGAAGTAAAACGGTGGAAGAATACGAGATAAGGTTTATGGAACTGGTAAAATACATTCATTACTTAGACTCAGATGAACGTCACGCTAAACGCTTTATTTTTGGGTTAAATCCTCGCATCAGAGCCTTGGTAAGCATGTGGAAGCCATCATCAGTAGCCGAGGTAGTCGAATGTAGTCGTTATGCAGAAGAGCACCTGGGGATCAAAAAGGATATGGGGCCAACAGGGCCTGTCCAATCAGGATTTCCAGGAAAGACTCCCGAAACTTCTTAAGAGGGGGTAGCTCAAGGCCACCGTACGGTAACAGGTTTGCCCCGAGAAATATAGGGACGAGAGCTCCCATGGCAGTAAACACTATAGCCGCGGGATCATCAAACACCAGTCCCTGGGCATCGCAAAGGACCGCTAGTGGAGGGAGAAATTCCAGAGGAATCAGCATGAGAGGACGAAGCTCGTTCTCTAGGAATTCACGCCCTGACTCAAGAGGATCAGCACCACTTAATTGTTGGGGATGTGGGGGGCCGCACTTTCAACGGGACTGCCCCGGAGCTTCGTCGAATATATTGCATAGGACTGGGAAGGAACCAAATTCAGACAACTGAGGTAATCATAGAATTCATGCAGTGGTCGATCGCGACCAAGCAGCACATCAATCCACGGTAGTGGAATCTTCAGGTACTATCAATGGTATAAAACTCAAAATTTTATTTGATACTGGTGCCACAGATAGTTTCATTTCATCATATG
>APFE031431486.1:0-63805 GCA_000404065.3 Pinus taeda
TTATATAAATGTCCTGCAATGATAGAAAAGTCTGTCATGCACACCACCAACTCCTTTTTTTAACTAGTATACCCTTTTGGAGTTGTCCCCATTGTCAGGAAGTGTATGATATCTTCAAAGTGATTGTCAGCTACGTGCACTGGAAAGAGTTATGCATCAGGAAAACCATCCTCCAAATTAGTAGGCTCCTCTCTTGTTTCAATGCGCAACAGATGATCTGGTTCTACATCCAATCATGCTGGATTCACAATGACTTCGAAATCATATTCTTGAAACAACAACAACCATCTGCATATCTTCCCACCCAACATAGGCTTGTTAACAAAGTACTTCAATGCTGAATGTTCTGTATACATCTTAAAGTGTTCGCCTAGCAAGTAGTTTCTACTTTTGGAGCACGTACACCATAGCAAAACCTTCGTGCTCTGTCATTGAATAATTATTTTCATCTTTAGATAAATTCCTACTTGCAAACGCTATAGGGTGATCTAACTCTCCCTCATCGACCCGTGTCAGTACTGCCCTGAGCACAATACATGATGTGTCCACATGCACATGAAATTCCAATCCAGGAAGAATAGGATCGATGCGGTGAGCATCTTTTCCTTTAACACATCTAAGCTTCGTTGACATTCTTCATTCCAACAGAATGTAGGATCCTTCTTTAACAACATCTCCATCGGTGTGGTAATTTGGGCATAACTCTTTATGAACTTTCTATAGTATCCCGTATGCCCCAACTTTGCATGCAACTGTTTCACACTTCTTGGTGCCTCTAAATTAATTATAACTACTATCTTAGTTGGGTCGACCATTAATCCTTGTCTACAAACCATGTGGCCCAGCAAGATTCCGAAAGGAACACAAAACAAGCATTTCTTCAAATTGAGCGTGATATGATACCTTCAACATGTATTGAGCATCAAGCGTAAGCTAGATACATGGTGTTTCACCAGCCCAAACACCATCCAATCATAAAAGTATACCTCTAGAAACTTGTGAAGAAAGTCCTTAAATGTCGCGATGACTACATGCAAAAAGTTTGCCCACACATTCTTCTGTACAAAAGGAATTATAGTATACTGGAAGCATCCCGATTCAGTTGTGAAAGTCTTCTTACTTCTATCCTCCAGTACGATCCTAATCTGATGGTACCTTGAGAACCCACCAATGAACAAATATGCTTCATGTCACCCCTACATTATCCAACACTTCATCAGTGAATGAAGTCAAAAAAGGATCATGCATGCAAGCATCATTAAGCTTTCTGAGATCTATGCATATCCTTATTTCATTCTTCTGCTTCTTTTCCTAAACTACTATTGGGCTCACCCAATCAAAATTTTCCACTGGTTCAAATAATATATGCCGCACGAATTTTATCCAACTCTAAGTGAACCTTTTATTTATACTTTGGATTGAGGTGGTAAAGCCTTTGCTTGATGGAAAACAACAACAAGAAATGCTCATGAAAACAACCTAAATTATTATTCTAATGAACTGTATAGGAGTGTCCTTACCCGGAGGTCCTACGTTTGGGTAGATCCCACAAGGTGAAAACCCTCAGCTTCTCTTGATGTCTTTGAAACCTAAAAATTATTCAAATGAAACATACACAACAGTAAAAACATAAATCATGTTCATGATATTAACTTTAAGTGATATAAATGAATGAAAAATTATGCATCAATACAAGATTCATAAAAAAATTACAATATAAATCAATGCATAAGAATTTTTAATATCGGGAACAGAACAAAATTTATTTGTTGAAGTAAGCTACAAATAAAGTGGAGAAATAAGACCTAAATATTTCTCTGGCTCTAAGCGGAACTGTCCTCTGGATCCATCCTTTCCTAGCCTCAACAATCTTCCTCCATCACCAACATAAGGATATCTCAAGAAAGATGAAGGATATCTCCAACAAGGAAACAAGGGTTTCTTGAAGCTTTGGGGAGTGTAGGGGGCACATGGATTTCATTAGACTCGATCAAGGATAATCTCACTATAGTATGAATATCTCATATCTTCTCTTTTAAGGCCTTCCCATGGAGGTTTATTTATACTTCTCCAAAATAGTTTTTTTAGTTGGGAAATAGTTAGGCCGTGGGCTACTTGAGGTGAGTAATAGGCAAAACCCATGAACTCTATTTGAAAATAAGAAAATTTATTATTTTTAAGTGTTTTAACATATGTATGTGGGTTGGGAATATTCTAACCCGCGTGTACACACTTTTATCACATGCCAAAGTAGCATATAAGGAATATAACAATGTTTTTTAGGTTTTGGACCAAGTCTGGAAGGAAGGGTTTCCCTAGGCCATAATCAAAGCATCAGATCTACTAAGAGTGGTAAATGGTGTTATAACATATGCCCCCTAATATAGGAGGTCAGAAGGGGTACATGATGGCTGAAATGTATTAAGTATATAGAAGGAATCATGCCGATACTGAGGAGGAGTTCACTAGAATTTAGCCTGCGAAGCTAGGGAAAGAGATCAGAAAGAAAATGCTATCTGAGGTGGGCATACCCATGCTCAGAAATAGTAATGAATGTCCGCATGTCAAGTAAAAAATCAGATCCAATTTGCATACAAGTATAAAGGAACTGAAAATACATAATTGATCATTTGATCATAAACAAGAAAGTATATGTCTCAATATCACATATAAAGAGTTGATCAATGATGATGAAGAATGAAGCTGATCACTGAAGTCATAAAACTTATCCAAATAGTACCAAGTAAAAATGGTGGAATAAATGGTGCTACACTACAACTCGGGTTCCAACATATAGGATGTCACTGTAAGGAACTATAACATATAATGTGGATGGTGTCAACTAGAAGAAATAGGAGTAACTGACAAGTGAACCAAGACATGCTGATGCAAAACCCAAGGTCTTCACCAACTACCGTGGTACATTTCAACACAATGGGAATAAATGATCTGAAGTCGACCATGTGAGAAATCATTTGATTACCAGTCATTGATGTATACGTTAACAAACGTGAGACTACTCACCAATAATGATGATGAGAGTCAAGGTACCAAGTACAATATAACAAGTGCGAATAAATGAGTTGTAGTCAAACACTTGGAAGAATCTATCCATTAGGAGACAATGATGTTTACCCACTATAGATAGCGAAGGAAACTACCACTAATGACAAAAAAACCTAAGGTACTTCCAAATGGAATCTAGATCTATTTCCCAGAGCAATGAGCTGAAGTCGATGGGAAAAGATCCACTAAAAGGAAGACATTAAGGCATCCTTCACCAATCTACCACAAGTGTAACCTGTAGGCCAATAATGTGGAAGGAATCAGATGAACAAAGATGTAGTAACCCAATTGAAGCACATTTTCAGTGTACACAAGATGTGGATAACGCATGATAGAAACCCTCTGAACCAACCAATAATGAAATTTGACACAAAAGTGAGGAATCCACCAATAGGGTCAAATGGAAACCAAGGCACTGCATGAATCCCAATGTGTGATAATGAAAGATGATGTTGAACACAAGGGAAACCACTGAGTCAAAGACCCATGACACTGATCGATGTTGAGCACAAGGCAACCTATAAATAATGAAAATATGGACAGCATGCGGCTTCAGATTTTCCCTCAGAGCAATTTGTTGTAGTTGATAAGAGGAAGAACAGCTAGCAAAAAGTCAATGGAGACCTTCTTAAACAGACATGAGAAAAGGACAAACATAGTAGATGTGATACCAAACAAGACGCCGACAATTAGGGATGACTGACTGAAAAATATTTAAGAGACACCACAAAGAGGTTGACTTAGGTTTACTTCCCTTGAACAAAAGCGCGACTCAACTGTGACTACATGACATCATATGATAACTTTGTATAAGTTCGTCATGGAGGAGGCATAAGAAAACTCTCCATATTATTGGAAGAGATAACCAATTAGAGGATTACTAACTCAATAACAAGGTTAAGGCTCTCCCAAGTCAATCTAAAGCCCATCCCAATGGAGGAAAGACTTATTTTTTGACTACTTTGTTCAAGTGCGACACAATTGACTCTAATTGCCATCAATTATGGAAATAATGTCCTGTTCCTGCTCTTTTTGGGATATATAATTTTTTTGTCTTTTTCATTTATGTGAAGCTTGAAAAAGAATAAAATAATGCTATAATACAGTGGAAATAATGAGTGTCGAAAAAGTAGATGCCCTAGTTCCTGGGAGGGGAACATTCCTATGCTCGATGCAAAGTGGCAAAACTGGTCAATGACATTCAAAGGAAAGTTATTTCCACGAGTAAAAGGGTGCCTCAAGCTGCAGAGGCTAAGTGATTGCAAGGTTTATTTTGTAGAAGGAATGGTCAAAAGGTGGCTTAAACACGAGTCCAAGTGAAGCTAGCTCAAGGCCAAAAGGTGAAAATAGTCAATATGCAATGCATCAATACAACTCAACACAAACAAGACTCTAGGGTATAAAGCCAGTTAAATAGCGAAGAAGTAGAGGAATGAGGCTTTAATGCAAAAATCATTTGTGGGAATAAAGAGGACTCTTGAGCCTAAGAACAAAAATTCATCATGGGTTCCAAGTGACAACAAGGTACTACCTAGGGCACCCATGATAAGGTAGGCTCTACCACACAAGTCATGACACTTCTAAGCAATGAGAAGATTCTGTGTTATATCTCGGTGGGGTCGATCCTAAGGCCAAAATGGGAAATGAACTAATAAATGCATAATGTAGATGAAAAAACTAACCGATATGCTAGTTTCTAGAACCAATACCTATCATAGCGGATCAACCATAAAAATGTCCAAAGGATAAATCTTCCAAGTTTTGTAAACAAAAATAGGAACACTAGACAAGAAGTTAATACATCGCATATATAAACTTCATATAAAATCTTGTGTTATAGAATAGAAAAATTGAAAATTGCATACCTTATATGTACAATATGGTATAGGGAAGGATGTAGCCTTGCGGCTTACATATAATAGTTCTTCAGGACAAACCCTTGTAGGGCTTAGGCCAAGGACTCCTTTGGTAGTCAAAACTCATGGCTTCAAGAAGTTCCCCCTATGAAGGAAAATCAAACTCCAAGAAATCATGAGAACTACAATGATCAAAAGAGGGAATTAAGGGGTCCCATGTCCCCATAGGATAAATCACTCGGTCAACTATCGGGACCAACTCTGAAGAAGGAAAATAATAGCTCAATGAATCCTTCTCAGAAGAAATTGAACATTGAGGATTCAATGCCAGAAGTTCACCCATGGTAGGGTAGATTCTACTTGAACATTTGGAACAAACCAAGGGGTATTCTGTAGTAAATTTTTGAATTAGGATGGTGATTATCAGATGCAAGCTAATCAATAGTGACAATATTCCTGTTATGAGGAAAACATGTCACTCGAAAGAGTGAATACACCACAACATTGATATCATAGACATAATCACACCCAAGTAGCATATTAAAATCCAAAGAGAGATCAACCAACATCATATCGATAAAAACAGTCTTCCCACCTAAAGTAATAGGAAATTGAGGAAGAACACCTATAATTCACTAGGTCTTCTATCATAGGCTAATAACTAACTATCAACTATCAACAACTTTGGAGAGCCCAAAGCTTTCGAAGATGATGTTTGGTCAATTTAGTATTCCTAAATTGATATCATTAATTGTCAACCCGGGGCTCGTAAGCTGATGAAGTGAAGGTGTACTATATGTACTTAAGCAACCTCTTAGAGCTTTTTGTCGTTTGGGGGGTGTTGTTTGTGATTAATTTATCTTCCTAAGATGGAGTGATGTATTTATAAACAAATGAGTGATGGTGTGTGTGAAGTGAATTCTAGATGAGTGAGGGTGTGTGATTAGTGGTTTCTAACTACTTGCTGAAAAGGAAAACTTGAAGGAAATAAATGAATTAAAATGAACTGAAAGCAAAGAACCACTTTCTAATGGTATTAGACACCATTCATGCTGCTGCAAATAAAAAGTAAGAAAATCACTTAAAAGACCAATGATAATGTTTATCTCTTCCTAACTCTCTGCCTCTAACACATAGTACTGTGTAAGACACGATTAAGAAGTAGCTAAAGGTAAGTCTAAGAAATGATAAAAATGAGAAAAATCTACTTTAAAGACTAGTGATAATATTTGGCTCTTTCTAACTCTCTGCCTCTATCACATGGTACTGTGTAAAGCACGATTAGAAAGTAGCTAAGGATTAGTCTAGAAAGCACCCAAAGCCAGCTGCAAGTGATTAGTATTCTGATCTCTAAAAGATAAACAATTTATAGTAAGAGACCATTTATATGTTAGCAGACAGATTTGAGAAATAAAATTAAAAAATTAGCTATGGAAATAAAGTAAAAGGCAGCAACTTTGAATCTGTCAACTGAAACTACCACTAGATATAAAGCAAACACATAAACACACAAGTAATCCCGGGTCAAAAACCTGCAAAAGAACAATGCTGATCAACTTAAAAGAAAGGATTCAAAATGAATTAAAATGAAGTGAATTATGCTGTACATAGGTCAAGAAAAGGAAATGTTGAACATAAAAATACTATACAAGGCTAATATGAACAGGGGCCCTCCATTCACATAACCCAAAGAAGACTCAAAGTGTTGAAAGCTTCAAAACAACACTGCTTCTATTACTCCATGTGCAGAAAATCACAGTCAAGAGTGCTAGAACAACACTGTTAAAACAGAGTCTTGGGAATGCACGAAAATTATAACAAGTTCGTAAAAATACAGCAAGTAAAAGTTAACATAAGCGTACGCAGACGCAGGTATTTATAGGCATCTGAAGGATATCCTATGTGTGCTGCTAAAACTGAAAATAAACAAACTGTCATGCGTAATTAAAACTGCAATAACACGTCATGAGCCTGCGTGGGTGAGCTGGAGGTTCTGGTCATCATGGGCATTGAATCTAGAGTTGGATTATGTCCCCCACATCCTGCGTAACACAGGCAAGTCACTGTTTGAGCTGACGTGACCCAACAGCTTACGCATCACCGTTAAGCTGCCTTCATTGACCAGATCTTGCCCCTATTTGACCGGAGGTACAGATGACGTGGATGATTGAACAAATGGCACAGGAACCTCGAGCACCTTGATACCTAAGTACCCATGTGGCTCATTTGGTAAAATGGCACGTGGAACCTTGAGAACAACAAAAAGGCTGTGGAATCTCCAAATGGCTGCGGAATCGGCAGAGAGCTGCGGAATGCCTGTAAATATGTCAAAATCTAAACAAAACAGTCACACATTAGCAAAGCTCACTTGATTATGCTTAATGACATCTAATGTAATGATCTGGGTGGTTTTACATGGAGAATGAGGTGAAAGAGAGAGATAAGTGATGAAAAACAGTAGGTAATAGTGGATGATGAGGTGTAGGTTAGAGGCTCTACAATGCCTAGATTTAGAGATCCTCAAGGTAGATTCATTAAAAACCCCCCACAAGTAGAGATAGGATCATCACACACACCAGTTACTGGTAATCCAATAATTGAGGAATTGGTAGAAAAACAAAGAACTGGCCAAAGATTAACTTTGATTGAGAGGCAAACTTTGCTAGCTTGGGAAGCAAAACAAAAACAACCATCAACTTCAGGAAAACAAAAATAAATTATCAAAGGAAAACCACCTGTTTTTCCATCTATAAGTCAACCTGTCTTTGAACAACCTGAATTTTCACCCAAAATCGAAAAAAATAAATCAGTGGCGGAAGAAGGACATGGATTTGTTATCTTCACTCTTGAGCAATGAATTGAGTATGAAAGACAACAAAGGGAATGGAGAAGGAAAAGAGAGGAGGAGGCAAAACAATAAAATGATAGGAAGATGGAAAATGATCGGAAAACACAAGAAGATGATGGTGATCATGAAGCTACCTTTGGCTTTCCAATAATAGATACAAGTGCAATATTAGGAGAAGAAGTGAAAATGAAAAATATTCCACCTTCTTTATTGCCAAATTTCTATGGAATGTCCACAAAAGATCCTGATGCTTTTATGTTCGAATTTGATATTTTATGTAGAACATATGGGTATACTGATGACATCCATAAACTTCGACTTTTTCCTGCAACATTGAAAGCAGTAGCTTTAAAATGGTTCATGGGTTTAGGAGAACAAACAATAAATTCTTTGGATGACATGAGAAAAGTCTCCCTTAAAAAATATCAAGCTTATTGTAGATCTAGAGATTCCAAGGAAGATGTTTTTAGAATGACACAACAAGAAGATGAAAGTTTAGAAGAATATTTGGAAAGATTTGGATATAATCTACAAAAATCTAAACAACACTCTTTAAATCAGGATACCATTCAAACAGTCTTTCTCAAAGGTGTAAGGGATGAATACCTTGACATTTTGAATGTAATGGGTAAAGGATACATTTCAAATTTTCCATTCAAAGAAATTGTTGAGTTATGTCAAAAGTATTCGAGAGGAAGATCAAAAACTGGAAAACGAGAAGTAAGCTCAAAAGCAGCAAAGTCAGCTGCAAGAGGGATCACAAGAGCTGAAATACGGAGTTTATTGGAAAACTTGAAAATAGATCTCTTAAGTACATTAGGAACACAAGTAGATGTTCTTAAGGCAAACAAGAAGAAAGAAGAACAAGAACAAGCCTTAGCAATCTTTTGTTGCAAATGTAGGAAGAAACACCCATTGAGAGAATGCCCTTTCGATAGTATCCAGGTATGTGGTCTTTGTACAGAAAATCATTCCATAGAAAACTGTCTAAAATTGAAAGAGCTACAAATGAATTCAATGGAAGAAGTGCCAGGAATAGAAGGTTTTTATTATGTAGCACCTCGAATACCATGGCAACCTATGATGCCTCAGCAAACTCCACAACAATTCCCTCAGCAGAATTACCTCTATCCACCTCAAAATATTTGGACTCCTCCAATGCCATGGCAAGCTTGGCCTCCACAACAATATCCACAACAACCTACACAAGGATGGAGGGGATATGGTTATGGAAACCAACCACCTCAACAATATCAACAACATTACCAGCAACAATACCAACAACCATTTTCATATCCACAATATCCATCATCCATGCTATTTCCGCAACAAAATTCTGCATATCCACCATCCATTCCATTCCAACAGCAGAATCCACCACCATTGTTGACACAACCACAACAGTTATAGTTACCCTAAAACCAACCCAGACCAACTCAATTACCAGCCCAACCAGTGGCAAATCCGAATAACAAAGTGGACAAGTCTGCATACACGGTAGAGGAAGCAGCATATTTTCCAAATTATTCTATTCTTCCTCTAAATGATGTCCATTTAAGGTCTAGAAAAGTACTTAAAAAGGATTCTCCGCCAATTGTAGGAGAACCAACTGAACAAGGAGAATCACCTGAAACATTACAAACTGAAATACAAGTTCAGAAAGGAAAATCAATTACAACTCAAACACCACCTTATCCTGAAAGGTTAGTGGAACAACCAAAAGAAATAACCCTTCCCGAATTTGATATTTTAGATGAATTAAAAAATGCTTATGTAAAAATTCCTTTGTTGAAAGCAACTAAAGAAATACCAATATATGCTAAAACAATAAAGGAAATATGCATTAAGAAATAAGGGAAAAAGAGAAAGAATCCCACTACAATCCAAGTCATTGGTAAGCTAGCAAGCCTCATGTCTACACAAACCACTGTAGAAAAATATATTGATCCTGGTATCCCTATGGTTACTATATCAATAAATAATTTCTCAGTACCAAATACATTAATAGACTTGGGAGCAACTATATATGTAATGACAATGGAGACAATGAAAACTCTGCAATTAAACAACATTAGATCAACTTCTACAATCTTAGAACTAGCAAACAGATCTAAAGTTGTTCCAGAAGGAATATTAGAAGATATCATAGTCTCTTTGGATTCATGGGAATCTCCTGTTGACTTCTTATCTTGCAACCAAAAACAAATCTGGGAGGACATCCTCTAATCTCAAGCAAACCATCGTTAGCTACCACTGATGCCTTTATAGGATGCAGATCAGGAAGTGTGATTATTTCACATGGGGATGAGAGGAAACATATTGCTCTTTATTCACCTGCACAATCAACTTCTTTAGAATCAGTACTTGAAACTCAAGAAAAACAACAAACTAAATCAGTTTTGAGTATAAATCAATTCTTTGATTTTAGAGAAGAGGAAGAGAATGGAGACTTAATGGATCTTTTCATTTCGGAACCAAGTATTTCAGAGCAGCTTAGAGAAGTTCAATATGAAGCTGCAAGTAACCTTTTGAATCAGTGTTTCCAGGAAACTTGCACTATTCAAGCCTTGTGAAATTCTTTTATAGACATCTTTCCTGTAAACACAATTTCCAATCCAACAATAAAAACAATTGAGGTATATCCTGGGAAACATTTAAATATTGCGAACCAGTTGCAATCCAAACAAGAACAAGAGGTAATTTCATTACTACAAAAATACTCAAAAGCATTTACCTGGGATTATACTGATATGCAAGGGATCCATCCTAGCACAGGTATCCACCACATCTATACAGATGATAAACTTAAACCTGTAAGACAACCTCAAAGATGAATGAATCCTATGATGAAAGAAATAGTGAAAGAGGAACTGCAAAAACTATTAAATGTTGGATTCATCTATCCTATTTCAGATAGTCAATGGGTTTCTCCACTAGTTATTGTACCAAAGAAAAATGTAAAGTGGAGGGTATGTGTAGACTATCAGGAATTAAACAAAGTTACATTAAAAGGTCATTTTCCTCTACCACTCATTGACCAGGTGTTAGACTCTTTGGCTGGAAAGAAATACTTTTATTTCTTGGATGGGTTTAGCAGGTACAACCAGATTAGAATAACAAGAGAAGACCAAGGCAAGACAACATTTACTTGCCCATGGGTAACCTATGCATATAATGTTTTGTCGTTTGGTTTATGCAATGCACCTGCAACTTTTCAAAGAGCAGTGCTTGCGATATTTGTTGATCTAGTCCATGAATGTGTAGAGGTTTATATGGATGACTTCACAGTTTATGGAAATACATATGAAGATTGCATCAACAATCTTGAGAAAGTCTTGAAAAGATGTATAGAAACAAATTTTTCATTGAGTAATAAAAAATGCTATATGATGTTAATAGAGGGTATAGTTCTGGGACACCATATTTCCGCTTCAGGAATTAAGTTGGATCCAGCCAAAATCCAAGTCCTAGTTAACCTGATGCCACCTACAACACAAAAGGAGGTAAGAAGTTTCTTGGGCTATGCGGGCTATTATAGACGATTCATTGAAAACTTTAGTAAAATAGCTCAACCTCTGTTCAAACTATTAGCACAATATATTGAATTTCAATGGACAAATAGTTGTCAAAATGCATTTCAAATTCTAAAAGACAAATTGTCAGTGGCACCCATTCTTTGTGGGACAAATTGGTCTTTTCCATTTCATATTTCCACTGATGCATCAGATACTGCGATAGGTGCCTCTCTCGGACAGAAAGAAAACTTGTTCAATTATGCAATATACTTTATCAGTAAGAATTTAACACCTGCAGAATTGAACTACACAGTCACATAAAAAGAAATGTTAGCCGTCATATATGCAGTAAATGAATTCAGGCACTATACAACAGGATATCAAGTTTTCATTCACACAGATCATTCAACAATAAAATACTTGATGAATAAACCCATCACCAATGGAAGAATCACAAGATGGCTCATGTTATTGCAAGAATTTAATATCACAATACAAGACCGGCCAGGCAAAGAAAATCAAGTGGCTGATTTTCTGTCCCACATACAATCACCTAACGACCCAAATCCAGTTATAGAAAACTTTACAGATGAACATCTGTTTTCCATAACAGTGAAAACACCTTGGTTTGCAGATATTGCAAATTATTTGTCATCTGGAAAATTTCCAACCCAATTCACTAACAAGCAAATAAAGAAAATTGTTAGAGAAAGTTCTAGGTATAGCTGGGTGAATGGTGATTTATTTTATACTGGTTCAGATCTAATGATTAGAAAATGTGTGCGTGATGATGAAATATTAGACATTCTGAGAGCATGTCATGATAAACCATGTGGTGGCCATTTTTCAAACAAACGAACAACATATAAGGTGTTGCAATTGGGCTATTACTGGCCATCTGTCTTCAAAGATTCTAAGGCATATGTCAAGCAATGTGACAGTTGCCAAAGAATAGGGAGACCAATCATATCAGATGAGATGTCGCTCAAGCCACAGGTCCTCATTGAGCCATTTGAGCAGTGGGCACTTGATTTTGTTGGACCTATTAATCCACTATCAAATGGAAAAAGGTACATTCTAGTATGCACGGACTATGTAACCAAATGGGCAGAAGCCAAAGCAGTGAGCAGAGCAACAGAAGATACCGTGGTCACCTTTCTCTTTGAAGAAATTTTTGTAAGATATCGAGTACCTAGACAGATTGTAACAGATCAAGGAACAAAATTTACATCAAAGCTGGTACGGGATCTAACAGAGAAATACAAGATTAAACATAGGAAGTCTACACCATACCACCCTCAAGCAAATGGTCAGGTAGAATCCACAAATAAATTCCTAGAAAATATCATGACTAAAACAATACAGCTGAACAGAAAAGATTGGTCTGAAAAGTTAAAGGATGCACTACGGGCCTACAGAATCACATGGAAGAACACAACTGGTTTTAGTCCATACCAGTTGGTCTATGGTAAAGAGGCTTTATTGCCTATAGAATTCCAGATACAAACATATAGACTAGCAACTGAATTAGGACTGGACCTGATTGAAGCACAACAACAGAGGATCATGGAATTGAACCAATTGGATGAGCATCATCAACAAGCTATAGAACATACAACATTGGTGCAAAAACAAAGAATGAAGTGGCACGACAGATATATCAAAAAAAATACATTTCACAAGGGAGACTGGGCCTTACTTTTTGAATCCAAGTTCAAAGACTTCAAAGCAAAGTTTACAACACAATGGCTTGGCCCATATGAAATTGAAGAAATATTTGATAATGTCGCAGTAAAGATCAAGACAATTGACCAGGACTCCACCTCATTTGTCATGAATGGACATAGGCTCAAAGTTTATAATAGGCCTATCAGTAAGGAAGCATTCATGAAACAACTGGTAGAAGAAACAGGACTGGAAATTATGGCTCAACCATCTTCCAGTTTGGAAAAATAATCAAAATTAAAAAGATAAAAAAAAAAAGTGTATATACAAAAACAAAAACAAAAAAAAATAAAAGAAAAAAAAACAAAAAAATATAAATATAATAAATTTGTTTGCTGGTGAAAACCAGGCAACAGGCGTCCACATGGGGTAGCTCAAGCGGCAAGGGACGTGGAAATAAAGTCTCACCAAACCGGAAGTCTTGGGTTCAAATCTTGGGCTACCCTTCCCCCGTAGAGGGGTACATAATGGACATGTAAATCGGAGAGTCCCGCCCCAGCTTACAAAAAAAAGAAAACCAGGCAATTGGCACCACGCAAACACGAATTCATAGGGGAAAACCAGGGTAACCTGGACTCTATGAATTCTATATTCTTGTTCTACTGTTCTCACACAATTTCAAAGCAGGAACTCTCCACAACTGACTTGAGGACAAGTCAAAACTTCAACAAGGGAGAGAATTGCAGCAGAAGTTTAGCTGGAAAGATGAGGTATTGATAGAAATTGTATTGTCCACATAGGGACCTGAAGCACGAGATCATTGCAACAGAACCTGAAGAGACATGCTAATGGCAATACAACATTCCATAAGCGTTGCAGAGGGACCTGAGTCAAGACATTATTACAGAGGGACCTGAAAAATTCAAGAAATGGAGCATGGAGAACAAGGAGTAGCAATAAAAGTCTACTTTTCATCCATCTACAACATTTTGATTCCATTCCATCTGTACAGACATCATCCAAGGGAGTATATACATTGTCATTTTGTGCTTGAAATTCAATTTTTTTTTTAAATTTTTAGTCTTTGATCTAGTTGAAGTTAGTACCTGAGGATATTCATTAACATTCATATCCTATATATTCATTTCATATTCCCTATACATATTCCATTTCATTCATATACATTCCCTATACATATTCCCTATAACCCTAAGTATTTTTCTTCCGAAGCAAAAGACCAAGCTAGGACAACTCTTTTCACCTGCACATACGACTCAAAGCATTAGTGGTGGTGATAATTTTAGACATGACCCAAATGGTAATTTTAAAATTATAAAGCTATGTTATACAAGTCAAAATAAACCCCATGCGCTATATGGAAACCAAAAGTTATTATATATCATAAAAACATATACCATAGTTCAAAAACATGAATGCGCTAAAGTTATGGTATATAAAATCTAATGCACAAAGGCTATAAAGTTATGGTATAATGTGCAAAGGCTATAAGGTTATGATATGTGAAATCAATGCGCATATGATATAAGGTAAACCCAACGTGCATATAACCTAAGGATAATGCATATGGTACCGGGGCACATCACATATGGTATATGTTATACACAAAGGATGAAAGGGCGCGTATGGAATACAAATAAATGAAACAGCCATGCAGAAACCATATGACACAATTATGAATATGAGCATTACGGCCGGGTAATGAAATATTATTGAAAAGATATCATTGCAATGCAAAGCGCACGATGGTGGCCATAATAAAAAATGCTGCAACCATGAATAAAACGTTAACCACAAACACCAACAGGCCAGCACACAGGTATGGGCTTAACACGGTGTCATGGAAACTCATTTGTCATTGGACAATATATGGTGAAAGGTCATGTGTATGAAACAATAATTCAGCCATCCTCATGACACAGTCGGGCGACTGGTCAAAGAGGACGGCCATGTAAACCACGCATTGTAAACACCAATGGATGAGAAGCGTAGTACAGCCCTGAAACGGTCATAAACCAACCTCTCTTGCGCTGTTTAAACCATAATCTTCATTCCCATAGCTCAGAGAAATGGTGTTTGATGCTGCAACACAGTAAAAAGGAGGGTGAAATAAGTTTGAGGCAAATTTAAAGAAGGAGTCTGGGTTTAATGGTCAGAGATAGCAGATTTTTGGGATCCAGTCAGGTAACAGTGAAGTTTATTTACGCTCGGCGACTATGGGATATGTTGTGATTGCTTGTCATTGCCTTGCCACCAGTTTGATTAACTGAAGCAATAGGGATTTGGAGCACCCGGTTACACTCCACGCGCTCATTGACAATCAGGTAATGCTACAAATCCATATTATCTCCAGTTAACAACATTTACGGATATATTGATAGATTTTGATACGTTAATCCTAGTGTGGCAAGCTGTAGTTAAACAAGCAACATTTAAAGTCTAGATATATTGCATGCACAACACATTAAAGGATTTTGAATTGCATGTGGAATGTGGTGCATTAGAAACAGAGAGTTAGTTCGAAATAGGGGAGGCAGAGTTCATATAGCACCGAAGGTTCTTTAAATGCGCGTTGTTAATTGATTAACCACTGTTTCAATTAACATACATTTTGCTGCATGCTGTCAACTGTGATGCATTTGTGGTCTCTGTTATGTGCCTGTGCATGTTGATACATTTGTTGTTTGACCAGAACAAGGGATCGAATGCCGGATTGTATATAGTGTGATGCTGAGGCCGAGAAGTTTATGCATTGTTGGCTGCCAAAAGGAGTCGAGTCATTGAACCATTCAACAATGCTGTGTTTTTAATTGATATTTTGAGGCCGAAATATGTATATAGTGTCATATTTAGTTGAGGCCGGGAGTTTTCTTGTGCATATTTGGTTGAGGCCGAGAGCCTTTTCGCATTTTTGTGGTTTTTATGATGAGTCTGTAAGCATATTTTCCAAATTCTATGCTACAGTCGAATGCCTTTATGATTTTTCTTAGGTCGAGAGCGTATTGAAAGTTTTGTTTTGATAATGAGGCTGTAAGCATAATTCTTAGAATTTTATGATATAGTTGCGAGCCTTGTTTTTGCTTAGGCTGAGAACATTTTGGGAATTTCGGTTTTGATGATGAGGCCGAGAGCCAAATTCTTCAGTTTTTGTTTTAAATACACAGTAAAATCATATTCTTTTGGGTGATGAGTAAACATGGTTATTGTTGCATGTGTATTTAATTTTCAAGAACAGAGATCAGCATATTAACAGGAGGTATACAGGGGTGTTTGCATTGAACAGGGGATTAAAACATTTCTTTTGCAAAGGGAAGAATATAAGAGAGGTTAAGGAAGTCATAGTTGAGTTGAGTCAGAGGAGGAAGGTAAGCTTCTTTGCTTCGAGAATTTCATTTTAAAAGAACAATAGTCATAAATTTTTATTGTTGAAATAAAGTTAGTAACAGCAGAAGCATACATTGATTGGTTTACAGAAACAATGACAAACCGAGTAGAGCCAAAATTTCAGATAGAAAGTTGGGGAAAAGAGACTATAGAAAAACTTTATCAGGCTGGGATGATAGGATTTTTACAAAAATTTAATGGCCATTTTGAGGAGATAACCAAGGACTTTATAAATAATTTCAGTCAAGACCAGACTCGAGTAGGGGAAGTCATTGTTCAGGTAACCCAAGAATACCTGTCTAAAGCCTTAGATTTGCCAATTATAGGGGAGAAGTATTACAAAGGTCTACACTTCAAGGTGAAAGCGTGGACTTTCTTCCTTGAGAAAAAACTGGAAGGGGACATTTGATAGGACAAAAGGGATACCCAGGGAGTGGTTTAATGAACCATGGGGTGAATTGGCCTTGGTCATCCAAAAGTTCTTGACCTGGGATCGAGGATATAGCATTGCCCACTTCTATCATGTCCGACTTCTACAACACATCAGAGGGGAAGATAGGATTAATTTACCATATTTCCTATATAGGAGTCTTTTGAGAATGATTGAAACAGTAAAATAGGAACACAAGCCTAAAGCAGGACAGATATACCATCAAGGATTAATCAAAATCCTAGTTGAGTACCAGGTGAGATCACAGAGCATAGTGTGGAGAGAATTCATGATTACAAGTCATTTTACTGAACAGATTATTGAGGCAGAGGACAAAATAGAACAGGAAAACAGAAGCATGATGAATTCCCCCTTGTATCCAAGAACAAGAGCTAGAAATATGGCCATGCATGAAACTGAAATATCTGTCATGTCTATTCCTAGGAGGTTTAGGAATAAGAGTCCCATTGACTTAGACAAAGAAGTAGAGGCATATTCTCCAAGAAAACAAGAAGAACATGACATTGCACAAGAAGTCCTTGAATGGGATTCCACATATGATGATGATGCGGCAGCAACATCACTAATGAAAACAACTCAAGATTTTGAAAAGGAAATCAATTTGGCCAAAATCCAGGACTTAACTGATCAATTGGAAATTAGCAAAATCTTGGAAAAGAAATTAACAGAAGAAAACAAGGCACATAAGAAGGACAATGCCAAGTTGATCAAAACAAATGAAAAGTTAAAAGAAGAAGTAGGCAGACTGAAACGGAGAAATGAGTTACTTTCTAAGCAAGCATTCAAATGGCTAAAGGACAAAAATATGTGGCAGGCAAAATATGAGAAACAGAAGGTTAAAGCAGCTTTGTTCAAGGAAAGGCATGAATCAGGATTGGATTGTTTGGGTAGGAAAACATCTACAGGTACAACATCTACTACAGAAGGCAGAGGATCCAAGAGGAGCAAGCAAGCATGGGGACATGCTTGATGATAAGCAAGGGAGAGATGTTGGGCCTTAGTTTTGGTCTATTTTTGCTCTAAGAAACTTACTTAACCATCTATTTATCATCCATTTTCACTTCATTCATTCCATTTTGATGTATATTTGATGTCCATTCAAGTATTTAGCTTTAATTTGTTAATTTCTAAAGTTTTTATAAAAGTTTGATTTTAAGTGCAAATTTCGAAATTTCAGAAATTCCCGTAATCACTCTATGGTTGATGTGGTTGCAGGACACTTGGGAACGGATTGAATACATAAATGGAAAACTTGGGAACTAGGAATAAGCCACCTATGATTGGTTCCAACAGAACAAGCTTTATTAGGCCCATTTGGAGCTAGTCAATCATGACTAGTCATCTAGAAATCCCATCTAAATAGGGCAGTGAGATTCCATGGGATTGGTCATATTTCTTGGGATGAGGGTAGTGGATTCGACTTGGATAGATGGATTAGAGTAGATGGGTTTGTTAGAGTGAATGTAGATCAGTTTTTTTCATGAGACTCCTTATTTAAGAGCCACAACTTTGACGGCTCATGTATTGACTTATATACTTCTATGTTGTGATACTTTTGGATTGAGGAATTAATTTGAAGACTTGTGCTACTATTATTTTTCTGCTCAATGCTATGGATGTGTAATTGATTTGAGCTTCTGATATCACTTTTCAAGTGTGCAAGGCAAGTGTGGAGGGCCCCCATTCTAAGCTAAGTACACTTCCTTGTTAACTAGTTTTATTTCTTGAAATCTGTTTAGTATAGAACTCGTTTTTCAAAGCTTTATTTCAGATTACTTTATGGTTCATGAATGGTAATTGATTACTTTATTTATTAGCTTATTCATCACTTTATTGAGTTGAAGAAACACAAGTGTTCAAGTTGAGCATCTCTTCTGCTAAAATGATGAATTACAATTAGTTCCTTTGGTTTGCATGCAAGTAGTTTTTATTGTGATTTTCAGTATTGAGATGAATAAATTATGATGAAATACTTTATGTTTCTCTTAAGTTAAGAGCTTCTTTCATTAACAATTTATCCATCTTAAGTTCTTGATTTTAATCTCTGATTCATTAAGTCATAGTTGAGCCAAAGGTGGACTTCTTGAGTCAAGAACCATCTCAATATTTTTCCTCTACTGTAAACAAGTTGAATTGGAGTTGTAGGATGTATTGCTTTTGAATAAATTATCTTTCAAGGTTTGATTATATCTGATCTTCACATATAGTGAACTTGCCTCAAAGCATAAACAACCCGGATTGATAATAAATAATTATGTTAGTTTAGGTACATAAATTAGCTCAACAATGGTATTATGATGTCCCATGAGGTTATCCACTCCTTAAAGCAGTCCAAAATGTTTGACATGCTGATCAAGTTTAATCTTTCTAAGCCTTATGATAGACTAACCTAGGATTATCTTATGAAGATTTTATCTACCTTTGTGTTCTCTCGTTAATGTTTTTCTTGGATTAAATCCCTATTCCCTTCTCCATTCCATTATGTTTTCTTAAAATCATATGATCTCCCCATTTATCTTCATATCGATAGTAAAATTCTTGGGAAGATAACTGGAAGTCGTCGAAATATGGAAGATTATAAAAGGCCTATGACTCTTTACTGAGGACCTTCCTGATACTCACCAATAATTTTTTGATGACATTTTTATTTTCTTTCAAGCCTCATTATGCATGGTGCGAGCACTAAAATCCATTCCTTTTTATTTTATTCAATCTTATGGAACCTTGGTTAATGGAGACAATTCTAATGTGTTTTTGTTTAATACCAATACCATGGTACATTTCTATCTTTCTCGCACTCTTGAAATGAGGATAAGATATCTTTCAACCAAAAACTTGGCAGTTTTGTAGGTGGTAAATTCATTAAATATTGCATGTTGGTACTCCATAAAAAGTATAACAAAATAGAAATATGTAATTTTATGTCTCTCAACTTAGCAGGCCATCTTCTGCTAATCAAGCCTGTTTTTCAAGTCATACTTTAGTGCCAACTATATGTGTAATTGGTCCCCAAAACTATTAGAATTGTGCTCATATCCTTGTTTAGGAATTTCTTAAGAAGAGGAACCCATAATGCTATGAAATGGGCTCTCATAGTATGTTAGAAACTTTTAACTCCAAAATTCACATGAGGACTAGGTCTTTGAGATCTTGAAAGGATAAATAGATCCCTAAGGGAAAAGCTATGGCTGTGTTGGCTTCAAGGAGGGTTTTATTTATGGAAACAAATATGGAATAGAAAATAAAGTCTAATTTACTCAAAAGAAGATATATTATGAGCCTTGAAAATACCTTTAGGATCCTCAATATGTAACTTTCCCAATAAAAACACAATTTGTTTCAATTTGACACTTTCTAGGAGATTTGAGATGGATGCAATGCATAGTTCTAGCAAGATTCTTGTAAAAATATTCCTAATATGGGTAGAAAGTAGGCTCTGAGAGACATAAATGCCTACACATGGGTGAAATAATGCTTCACAATACCTTACTACCGGAGACCTCAAGAATGTGAGGAGAAATGGTGAATCTCAAAAAGTCAAGAGGACAAGCCAAACTCCCTCCTATTGGCACAATGGCCTATCGTGGCTTAGGGACTACAAAAGTGGTGTATTCACATTGATGATGCTCCTGACATGTTAGAATGGGCATACCAATCAAACCAAATATTTAACCTAAAGGAGGCTTATGCTCTATTGGCTTATCATCATAACCTTCTTCAAGGGCCTCTATTTAAGAGATCTCAACATGAATAACTACAACCAAAACTAGTTTTGTTATTTTGTTTGGTGAGACACCAAAATATTTTAACATGGGATTAGATCCAAAATAATGGATTTAAAGGACCTTGAATCTGCTCTCTATGTGCCCAACATGGAGAAATGACAAAGCATCTCATAAATGCTTGCTTGTTTTATGTAACCAAATCCTCTGATATCTACCCAGTTTAGCCGACTTGCCAAGGTAAACATGAGATGTGGAGCTACTATGACATGACACAAACTATAGTGTTCACTTATGGGAGTGATCTGTAAACCACCATGGATATTCCACTAGACATTTCATCCCAAAAGATTTGATAATATTATATTTAAAATATGAGATTCTACTCTATTACAGTTTTATTTAATTTCTAGATCTGTAGATTTTACTGTAATTAGTGCATGCATATGAATGGAAATTATGCGTAAAATTAGAGAACGAAAAAATAATCTCACACACATAAGAAACAAAATATTCTCTCTGGGACACGCCTTCAAAAGAAAACTCGACTGGAAGGTGAGGTCGCTCTGCTCTCTGTCTTTGCTTGGAAATATTGCTGCATGTAAAAAGAAGTAATGTCAGTGGCCCGTGGGATGCTACAGTGCACAAATCCTCTCTATGTGCTCTACCTCCTATCTCTCCCAGCTATATTTTCTCATATATGGAACAAAAATTCCCTAAAAATGAATGGAATGCCTTTTCCTCCTAGTGGTCTGGTTATAACACAACCTGATTAGCTACTATTGGTTAATATTGACTACATCAACTCTTAAATAGAGCTACAATATATACTCTTTTAGATTTTCTTACATCATAATTGTTGGGTTGTGTTATATTCTTTCCACGACTAGCTCACATAGTCAATTGGGGGGTTAGAGGGGGGGACGAGCCCCCCCCCTTCGTTATGCCAATTGCACAACAAGGGGGTCATAGGTGGGCGGCAGCCCCGCCTATTTGGGGGTGTTTGTGGGGGGCGGGTAGCTCCGTTGTATGGGGTCCAGGGCAGCGCCCCGTGAAATTTGTTTTTTGGAACCTATATTAGGTTGGGAGGACCTACCTATGGTTTTGTGCATGGTTTTTGCACATGGTTTTGGACATGATGGTTTTTGGTTCATGGCTTTGGATGCGATGGTTTAAAGTCCACGGTATTAGATGCTTCAACATTTATAAATATGTATTATAACATTGAAAGGAACAAAATGAAAAATCAAGCTAGTAGTCTTGGTTTTGGGATCCAGGGGAAAATGTCTGTGTATATGTGTTTTATGTGTTATTCTCTCACATTGTTTATTTTCTGTGTTTTAGAATTCATATACAGGTAATTTCTGTATGGGGTTAAAGCCTACATTTGGTATCAGAGCTATTTTTGCTTCAAGGGGACACCTTTGTGGCTGAGGGGTTTTGCTCGGGCCTATGGTAGAACCTATTCAGTGGGAGATATGTGGGATCGATTCTGGTAGTGAAAGAAGATGGTGAGAAATGGAAAGATAGAGATCAGGAAATTTAATGGTGAGAGTTTTGAGTTATGGAAGCTCAACATGGAGGATCTGTTGGTGGATAAAGATCAGTGGATTGTAGTAGATCTAGGCAGTAAACCAACAGGAGTGTCTGATGAAGAATGGAAGAAGTCAGGTTGAAAGGCAAATAACACAATATGATTGTGTGTCTCAGATTTAGTGTTGTTGAATGTATTAGGGGAAGCCATGGCAAAGGCTTTGTGGGATAAGTTAGGGACTTTGTACAAATTTAAGTCTTTGGTGAATAAACTATTCCTACGGAAAAAGTTGTATAACTTGATGATGAAAGATGGAGACTCAACCAAAAAGCATCTGAACGCATTTAATACTGTGGTAAGTCAGTTATGATATGTTGATATTAAAATTTTAGATGACGATAAGTGCATCAATTTGTTGTTTTCTTTACCAAATTCATGGGATAGTCTTGTTATTGCAATAGGTAACAACGCAAGTACCTTGCAGTTTGATGAAATAGTCTCATCCTTGTTGACAGATGAGAGGAGACGAAAAAATATGGAGAGCTAGAATGGTGATGCCTTGTCTGTATGAGAACAATCCCATAACAGAAAGAAAAATAAGTCATCAAGTGGGAGATCTAAATCTAGAGGGAGATCTAAATCTCCAAGTAAATCTGTAAAGGTGGTGTGTTGGAAATGTGGAAAGGAAGGGCACTGCAAAAGGGACTGTAAATCTGAAGCTCCTGACAAAGGAACGAGATCTGATGATGCTCCTTCTGTAGAGGTGAAAACCACCTCTGATGAAGGTGGGGATGTGTACTTGGCTTCTTCAAGTACACATGCAGATCATGGGCCATGGTTGATTGAATCAGGTGCATCCTTTCACTTCACTACCCATAGAGAGTGGTTATGTTAGTATAAGAAATACGATGGTGGGGATGTCTCCTTAGGGGATGATAGGAAGGCTAGAACCATTGGTCGTGGAAGAGTAAAGTTGAAGTTGTAAGGTGGAAGGGTTATAACACTTCTGGGTGTTCTCAATACTCATGCATTGGCAAGAAATCTGATTTCTGTAAGCACGCTGGATGATGCAGGTGTAAAAATAGTGTTTGAAAAGGATACCTGCAAGATGGTTTAGGGAGAACTGGTATTGATGCAATGAGTTTGAATTGGAACTTTGTACAAGTTGCAAGGTAGCACTGTTGTTGATGGGTGCAAGAGTTCTGTGGTTCCTGAAAGTGGAGTAGAAAATCTAGTGGTCTCTAAAGAGAAGACCATGTTGTGGCATCAAAGGCTTGGACATATTGGAGAGAAGGGCCTTCGAATACTTAGTGGTAAAGGTATGGTAGAAGGTATGAGTAATAGCTCTCTAGATTTTGATTTTTGTGAAAATTTTGAATATGGGAAGCAGAATCGAGTGAGTTTCCCCTCTGGTGGTAAGATGGAGAAACAAATATTAGAACTTGTGCACAGTGATGTGTTTAGACCTGTGAAGGCTCCATTAGTGGGTAAGTGTGTGTACTATGTATCATTTATAGATGAGTTCTCAAGGGATACATGTATATATTTCCTTAAGAATAAATCTAAAGTCTTTGACATGTTTAAACAATTTAAGGCTTTGGTGGAAAACCAAACAGAGAAGAAGATAAAGGTGTTGAGGATAGATAACAGTGGAATGTTTTGCAGTAGTGAGTTTGAAGAATTCTATAAGAAGTGTGGTATAGCACAAAAAAATACTACTCCATAAACACCTGAGAAAAATGGAGTTGCAGAAGGAATGAACAAGACATTGATTGAAAGGGAAGGAAGCATGCTCAGCGGTGCTGCAGGACAAGACTTATGGGTAGATGCGGTGGAGACAGTATGTTACCTGGTCAACAAATCACCTTCATCAGTGTTGGAGGATAATACTCCATAAGAGGTATGGACTGGTAAGAAACCCTCTCTTTCACATCTGAGAGTATTTGGATGTTATGCATATGTACATGTTCTAAAGGAGAAAAGAACCAAGTTGGATAGGAAATATGAAAAGTGCATCTTTATTGGGTATAAGGATGGTTTAAAGGGTTATAAGCTTTGGAAGCCAGTAATAAGGAAGGTTGTGTACAACTGAGATGTGGTGTTTAGAAAGGTGAAAGATGTTATTAAACATGAAGTCCCATCAAAGGAACCTAAGAAGATAGAGTTTGAGCTAAAGGAGGAAGAATCAGACTCTACAGCAGAGGAGGAATTAGAAGATTAAGAGCCACAAACTTCGGGTGTGGGAAAATCAGTTCCAGAAAGAAGGAAGCTAGAAAGGTATAGTCCATATGCTTTCTATTTACATTTTTATTTATCCATTGCTGATGATGATCCCAAAACTGTGAAGGAAGCAGTAGATCCAAATGATGGAAAACTCTAGAAAGAGGACATCGTCAATGAAATGGAATCTTTGTACAAAAATGAGGCTTGGGATCTGGTGGAGTTGCCGGCTGGAAGGAAACCCATTGGCAACAAATGATTGTTCAAGAAGAAGACAAATGCAGAAGGAAAGGTGGAGAAATACAAAGCTCAGATGGTAGCCAAAGGTTATTCCCAAGTGTCAGGAATTGATTTCAGTGATATTTTTTCTCCTTTTTCCAAGGTAACTTCTATTAGATTACTTTTATCTATTGTTGCTGCTTTTGATTTTGAGGTAGAACAGATTGATGTGAAGATGTCATTTCTTCACGCGGATCTGGAAGAGGAGATCTACATGAATCAACCTGAAGGTTTTGCAGTGAAGGGTAAGAAAGAACTGGTATGCAAGTTAAATAAGTCTTTATATGGGTTAAAGCAGTCACCAAGGATGTGGTATCATAAATTTGATACATTTATACAGGGACTTATCTTCACAAGAAGAAAAGCAGATTACTGTGTGTATTTTAAATTAATTGGTGACCATGTCATTTATTTGGTCTTGTATGTGGATGACATGTTGCTGGTTGGAAATGACAAGGAAATTATCCAATATTTAAATACCTGATTGTCCTCTAAATTTGACATGAAAGATCTTGGTGCTGGAAACTATATTTTGGGAATGGAAATTAAAAGAGATCGGACAAAGAGGAAGCTCTGGTTAAACCAGAGGAAGTATGTTGAGATAATATCATGGAGGCTTAATATGCAGGATAGTAAACTGGTGAAGGTTCCTATTCCTGTAGGTGTAAAGTTATCTATTGAATAGTGTCCAAGGACATAAGAAGAGGAAGAGGACATGCCCCGTGTTCCATATGCAAGTGCAGTCAGCAACCTGATGTATGTGATGGTCTGTACTAGACCAAACATTGTACATGCAGTGGGAGTATTGAGCAGGTTTATGTCAAAACCATAGAAGGAGCACTAGACAACAATGAAGCGGGTTTTCAGGTTTTTGTGTGGCACTAGTGATTATGGTTTGTGCCACCAAGGAAGACTGGGATTGGACAAAGTGTTGAATATTTGTGGCTTTGTTGATGCAGACTGGGTTGGATATATGGATTAGAGAAGATCTAGAAGTGGGTATGTTTCTAACTATTTGGAGGTGCAGTCGGTTAGATGAGTAAGAAACAATCTGTGGTGGCACTATCAACTATAGAGGCAGAATACATGGCAGCCATTCATGAAAGCAAGGAAGCAGTTTAGTTGAAAAGATTGTGTTCAAGTATGGGGTTAGTATAGGGAGCCATAAGGATACATTATGATAGCCAAAGTGTAATTTTCTTACCAAAGGACCCTTCTTATCATTCGAAGACAAAGAACATTGATGTTCAGGATCACTTTGTCAGGTATATGATGTAAGACAAAATGGTGTTGCCTATAAAGGTGGACACTTTGAAGAATACTGCAAATGCATTGATAAAATCTATGAGCTTTGAGAAGTTCTCTTGGTGTAGAGAAACAATGAGCGTTTCAGGGCTAGATAAATGACTAAGCTCTCTTGTGGACCTTGTGGAAAGAAAACAACATGTGGGAGAATGTTGGGTTGTGTTATATTCTTTCCACGACTAGCCCACATAGTCAACTAGGGGGTCTACCCCCCCTTCGTTGTGCCAATTGCGTAGTGGGGGGCTCACAGGGGGGTTTGAGGGGGGCGGGTAGCCCCCTTCTATGGGGTCCGGGGTAAAGCCCTGGGAAATTTTCTTTTGGACCCTATATTAGGTTGGGTGGACCTATCTATGGTTTTGTGCATGGTTTTCACACATGGTTTTGGACGCGATGGTTTTTTGGTCCATGGTTTTGGACACAATGGTTTTTGGTCCATGGTATTGGATGCTTTAGCATGTATAAATATGTATTGTAACATTGGAAGGAACAAAATGAAAAATCAACCTGGTAGTCCCAGTTTTGGGATCCAGGGGAAAATCTCTCTATATATGTGTTTTATGTGTTATTCTCTCGCATTGTTTATTTTTAGTGTTTTAGAATTTGTATGCAGGTAATTTTTGTATGGGTTTAAAATGTATAATAATCATGTGGCCAGTACATTTTCCATTACTAATGAGGTGTGAAAACAGGAAGGTCAATTTCTGAGTGGCATAACTTTTTCATACAGACTATGATTGACACGCTTCTTCCGACATTGGAAAGATATATTGCTGCAAAATAACATTAAATTGTAAAGATTTAAATAGGAAATTATTTACCCCATAAAAATATCATTAGATGCCTCAAAATTCTTTCGGAAGGTTTCAGGCCCCATTTTTCCAAATTGGGTCCTGCCAGTAAAAATGGTCTTGTGAGCATCCTACACTTTTTCCACTCCAAATGCATTGATACAGATGAAAAATAATATAATGATCTAATACAGATCAAGAAGTGGAGCTCACAACTAAACATAGCAATCACAATTTAACATCCTACATAACTTACAAGAGACTGAGAGTCTAAAAAAAAAACTCCCAGTTGCCAATTCTTGAGCTGGGAGTCTCTTTCACTGACCTAGATTCCTAGTCACATGGACAAATATACATTCGTGCAACTTTAGGTCTCCATTGGAATGTATAAGCCTACAAGGTAGCGACTACAGTCTCAATTTCTGAGTTCTAAGCCTCTAACCCCAACATTAGTGCCACGTTTTTAGGGCTAGACTCCTCATCACTCCCTAAAAGTTGAAGAGTCTTTCCAAAAAAATACATGACACATAAAAATCCTTTAACATAAAACTTGATCAAGGAATTGACCTAACCAACCTAATTGTGATAGACATTTCCTCAAACATATGTCAAACATGTAATCTAGAGGTCTTGAATGCATATATGAACATAAGTTTATGAAACTTATCTGAGATTCTCCAAGAAGTTATAATACCCTGTCATAATAGTCACAACAACATTTTTTAGCTCATACATTCATTGATCAATAAATAGATAAACAACTCACGACAAGAGCCATAGAAAATACACATCATATAAATAACATATAATCATAAATTAACATGTAAACCATAGAAACATATCCATAATATCACCAACATATTGACAACATATATATATCTATATATATATATATATATATATATATATATATATATATAATATATATATATATATGAATCGCAATAGAAGAATAACTCTTATTAACATATGAAATTTCCAACAAAGTCAAGGACTTCCACGTACTACCCGATCATAGATTGGGTTTAACCAGATATCTCTTTCATCCAATCACCCTTGTGCCATATTCCAAGTGTAAATGTGGGATCTCATGGAATAAGCCAACCAAAACCAAACCAAGGCTTCCATAGTTCAAACCACCTCAACCCTCAACTAGTGATTCCACCTCACGGTCATACATCACTCACCATCACTAGATCAGTATCTACCTAAGTTTTCCAAGGCTCCAGTCGTTTTTTCCAACTCGACTCTAGGACTAGTAACTGAACCCACAACTACCTCAAGGCTCCATAGCATTTGTCCAACCAAGGCTTTAAGACTAGTAACTCAACCCACCAAGGTCTCTAGAGCGTTTTACCATCCAAGGCACTAGGACTATTAACTCTAACCTAAGTTGTTCCAGGGATTCGAGAGAATTTGTCCAACTAAGGCTCCAGGAAGTAGTAATTCAACCCAAAACAAAAAGGAACTTGAGCACCAATCAGAAAAAAATGGGAAAATCCATAACACCATCGCTATCCAAGAAATGGAAAGGCTAGGAAAAACCATTATCACTATAGGAAATCCTCCATGCCAATGAGAACTCTTAACCAAGAAACTACATGCATGTACCATGCATGCGGAAACTAGCAAGGAAACCATACATGCAACTTGATACATTCAAAGAAATCCTACTGTATTTGTTGATTCCACTGCTCCATTACACTTTCCCCAATTACTTTTCCTTCCTTTCCAAATCCAATCAAAACTAGAATTCTAGAGTGCTCAAAGCATGCTCCATGAATACTCTAAGTGTGTAAGAGTATGAAAGGCAATAGATATAGAGCTCCACCATATAGCTATCAAAAGCTAACACTGACCAAAAATCCATGAATTGATCCTTAGACTACTTTTTATCATTAAGGGCTCTAATTTCTTCATTTTCCTTGAATTTGCTTCTCATGCAAATATGTGACCTTTCACCTTCATTTTCTCCTATTTTTGTTTATTTTCATAAATAAAATACTAATTAATGTCTATTTTCCTTTTCCAATTTCCTTAGCCCTAATAAACCAAAAGTGACAACCACTAGGATGTTTTTCCCACCATTTGTCTTGGAATACATGTCCCGTGACCTTCATCTTATTTTTCCTTTATTATCTTTACTACATAAAAGTTTAACCCGGGGTTCTTACAATTTCATATTCAATATGGAGAGAGGTAATGGGACTCTTCCATGTGTCTTATCGATCCTCTAAACGTCTAGTTCATACATCATAATAATGGAGAACTAATTTATTTTCCATCCTAGTTGTTAATCGAGTTTGTGAAGTTTTTTATGGATTTTACCATGTGGACTATTTGGAAAGAATAAACCAAAAGGATCTTTTGAGACCAAAAATATTTGTAGAAAGGATCTAGAAAGTTATAACATAGTACCATCGGGGAACCATTTTTTCCAAGTCTCGGTATCAAGATGACTAGAAAGCACCTGCTATTGAAATCCTTATTACGGAGAAACTCGATATTACCCCTCCATGTTATCACCAACCTCTCTGAAATCCTTGAATCCTAAGTGTTCCTCTCTTTCTATATATTCTCAACCCATTAAGAGATTTGTAAAATTCGATTTTGATGTGACCTTAAAAGGTAACATTGGGATAGCAAGCTTTGGATGTCTACTGAGAAATCAAGAACATCATTTCCTATGTATTTACACAAATGATTGTCGGATAGCAAACAATAATGATGATTCATTATTATGACTACTTACAAGATTCTTCGAGGCAATTCTGTCAATAAACTCTCAAAGAGTTAGAGGCTTATCAATCTAATTTCCTAAGTGAGAACCTTGCTTCCCTCTTTCAATTATGTTATCACCTCTCACACTTTGATAATAGGTAATAAAGTTGTGGATTTATTAGCTAATCTATGGTGAAAATAAAGAGGTATTAACTTTGACTTAGGATGGCATTTAGACAATAAATATGAATGGAAGGAGAAATTAAAACACATCCTAGAAGGAGAAAAAGGTTTCTTAGAGAGGGAGGATTTCAATGAGAAATAAAATTCCCTAATGGGGGTGAATCCCAAGAGGTTAAGAAGTATAGGGAGTGATTCCCACCACCCTAGCAATGTTAGTTGACTTAATGATGGGGTTGCTGTGACCACCCGCATGTATGCAGATGAAAATATCATCCTGAATAATTTTTTGTGACTATTTGAAGCCGATGGGAGGTGGTTCACACACAAAACCCACAAAACTATTTCTAGTCTTATTTCAAAGTGAAAGTTTTGATGGTAATCTTCATAAGGTGCATTGAATTTACTAGTCTGTGGGTTGCATTGCAATTTGACCAAGGGAAGTCATCGGAGACATGAAAAAAGGGTGCAAATAAAGGAGGATATGATTTGTTTCTTAGCCTAACTGAGTTTGTAGTCTTGGATGTAGAAAATTCATCCCTAGGTGAGGCAGCTCCCTTGGTTTCAAATGAAAGGATACTTTTCTATCCTTATAGGGTATGTCATAATCCTTAGGATTATACTTTAAATTTTGTCTCGTATATCTTTAGGTTTTTCCCTTAAGTTTCCATGTAATCTTTGTGGTGGTTTAAATGGTCTTTCAAGGCTTAATTTTAGGGCTGTGTATGAGTTAGCTTTTATTTCCTGTGCTCCTTGCGATGTCACCCCAGGAAATAATTTAATGAAATAGGCTCTAAAAAATCTATGTCTTCAACTTTCCTTTAATATTTTCTATTCAATTAAGGAGATTTATGTCTATGTGGCTTTATCTTTGATGTCCCTCCTGAGTTTTTGTTGGTATTTGGTGTTGGTTGGTGGCTTACTCTCGAGAGGGTCAACTTCTTCTTATCGTGGTTTTGTTTTCATTACATCCTATGTTGGCCTTCATCTCATCGATCTATAATCAACATCTTAAGGTATAACAGGTTTGGTAATTATGCCCCCTCTATCTCGGAGTTGTGTCCTATAATTTTTAAGTCAAGATCACTATAGCGGCCAATCTAGGGTTCTAGATTAGACTAAATTTAATGTCAACCAAGGTAGGTAAACTTAGAGGCACGTGTCTAAAGTCTATAGACCTAAAAGGATCTCATCTACCTAACTAAGTGTCTATTGTGATAGGCTACAACACTCCTTTACAGGAGATTGAAATATGTTTTCTTTCACACTTTAACACTCAGATCATCTAATTTAATTAACTGTTCTAAAGAAACAATGTGTTACTAGTCTGAGTTTTCAACCCTCTTACAAGGATATCATTCACGAAAGCTCTTTCCAGCTAACACACTAAGCATTCATGAAAACCAAAAAAACTCTTTTAAGCACACTAAAACTCAAATGCATGAAAATAGAGTCCATAAAGATACTTTGAAATTCAATGGTCGATTAAATCTTTTACAAGATATTGTTCAATAATCTAATAATCAAATTTTCAAGCTATCACCATGAATCATACAATAATACTTGCAAGAAATTCTAGTGCGATCAATAAACTCACAGGCAAGAAAATAACATCAAACGTTATTCAACGCTATTCAGATATGAAGGTTAAATGCTATGGAAATGAAAACAAAAGTATACCAATCTCCACGTAGGGCCCGTCCACGCTTCAATGGCACACTTAGGAAACGTCAAGTGATGAAAATGTTAACGCATAAGCACTATAATGGTGAAACGATGCCTGTAATTAAGTTTTGGAAATCAAATTACATGCAAGAACAGAGTTCTGGGAACAATACACAAGAACAACATTATGGAAAATACAATACGTAGTCTTTTTAATCTGCTTGTCTACTATCCTTTGTTCACTAACTTTCTTTCCAGTCTATAATCTAATGTATGCACATTATCATGCAGATATTTCTGCTTTTAAAATAAAAAAAGGTGATTTTTTTTTCTAATCTTAACTGATTTCCAAAACAAAACGAAATCAGTTTAGGTAACTCTGGCTTTTCGCTGCTTTTGTGACCAAAAAGGCTGGGTTTGACCAGCAATGACCATGTATCCAAGAGCTCTAGATTCATTGTTGAATAGATCTTTCACCATGTATGTACATCCTAGATCATGTTCCTATCCTCTGTTTTGATTTTCCTGCCATGCCACGTGTCACAACATAAACCAATTACAGGAAGTCATGACATCTTGTAATTTTGTTGAAAATTTTTAATTTTTAACATAAAAATTCACAAATTAAATTTAATGTAAAATAGCAACTATAATGTTTTGATTAATCAATTTCAATGGACTATGAGGGGTTTATGGGAGAAAATGATAGACAAATGATGGATTTCTAGAAGAAAAGGATGGCAATGAAATGGTACCAACATCTCCCCCGAGCTCAATGATTTAGCATGTCCTCATGCTAATCGTGATGTGCTCCCTTTATATTCTGTTCCTGCTTGTGCCTCTACCACTTGTAGGAATGCATCTATATTCTTCTGAGCTTGGGCATTCTTTTGAACGTGGAGCTCATGTTTCATATTCTTGTATTTTTCTTTGAGAGATTTCTTCTGAGTGTACCATTTTGTCTCCCATTTGCAAATTTCAGCTCGTTCACTCTTAAGTTCTTTGATTTGCTCCTTCAGTTTCTCATTTTTCTGTTGAGTCTTCTTGCTCTGGGCTCTCAACATTTCATTTTCCTTCTTTATGAACTTCTCTAGCATGTTTTCTTCCATCAATTTCTCTTTTAGCTTTTCAATCTATTTCTCTAACCTTCTTTGTTTCTTGTTTGTAGGTGCTGTCTCTTTCCTTTCTTCCTTGTTACTCTATATTTCCATTGCTGCTTCCTGTTTTTCTCGTGAATGAGCATTTCTCTCAATGTCCATTGGTGCATTTGCATTTGACTCTAGTTGATCATCTTGTGTTTGGTTCTTTTGTATTCTCCTTGATCTTCTAGTATAAGTAGTGAAGATTTTGTCTTGTTCAACTTTCCTGGCAGTTTCTTGCCTCATCCTTCTTGTCCTCACACTACTGCTGTGTGGAGGGACATTGTTTGACTTGCGCTTAGGGATTTCCTCATCAATATCAAGCATAAACTTTGTGTGCTCTCGATGTTCCTGTTCATCTTATCCATCTTTAATTTGATTAGAAATAAAAAATTCTTTCCATGTTTTACCTCTCCTCTACAACTCAAACTCAATTAGAATTCTAATCAACCCAAAATGATACAAACTTTTATCTTCATTACCCTTTTGTTTTTGAATATTTTTTGACATTTTAGTCAAACTCTGTAAGAGGAAATAGGGTAGACTCATGGTTCATTGGCCTTTTAAGTGCAACTGGAGGTTGATATGATATAGGTATACTATGCTATAACACCCTTCACATGTAACAAATTTCTGAATAATGTATACCCTTTCATCCCATGGGTGAATTAGCCTGCTTCTAGGGACACCCTTTTTCCAGTTGACAGAGGAAACCCTTGACCTAGACATAAATTGAGTCCACGATTTTTCCTTAAATTGTTTTGTTTTGAAATATTTTTCCCCTTCTGGACTGATTCCTAATGTATGTGCTATGGTATCCTCTGAAATTCTAAAAGAGAAGTTTCCTATTAATGCTTTCTCTCCATTGAATGTGAATGCAAACTACTTTGTCACTTCTTCATTGTTCCCATTAAATTTCTCTAGAAAAGATAACCATTTCTTTTCCCTTAAAATGGTGACATAGTCATCATGATATTGTGAACTATCAAATGTTTCAGGCTTTGCTCTATTGGTCATTTTGAAAAATAAATTTCTGTTCTAACCCTTTTGTTTATGCTCAACAATTCAATAAGGGTTTCTCAATTTGTTACCTCTTTTCTACGCTCCACTTAACCGACCTGGTAACGCCCTCGATTCTCGGGGTCTCCTTCTTCAATTGTTTGGGCGGTGACCTAATTAACGTCCTCGGATTATGGGCGGAGGTAGAGGCTCGTGGTAAGCCTGTTTGCTATGCTCTCCCTTTGTAGTGCCTGTTGTCTCGGCCTTCCTTGAAAACTCAGAGTTTGAATCACTAATATGGTAACGCACTTTATGAATTGAGAGCTTTATAAAGTGAAACTTAACAACCGACCTTTCCCCAATTACTATAATGATAATGCAGAGTTGGAAGCGCATTCACATCATAAAGATAGAGGAGCAGTACTGGTTTGCATAGGTACAATCATGAGAATGCCATATACATATAAGGAGTGTTGTAGTGATAATAACGGATATATGTTGCATGAGTCAACTTGGGTCAAACAATTGTTTTATAGCTCCAACATTCAAAAATGAATGAAATAATTTAACACTTGTCTTTCCAATGATTTGCCACTTGTCCATTACTTGTTGGTACTTGGCCGATTGGAAAAATGATGGGTCGATGACAAGGTTTGATGGCCGATTCAAAAATGAGGAGTTGATGACAAGGTTTGAAGAGTGGTGTAGGAAAAGATTTTGAAAATCGTAGTAGGAATATGGCAATAGGCTAAAGTGTGATGGGAAATGATAGCAGAGTTGAGTAGTTAGGAATGTTACAAGGGTGATGGGCATAGGGGTTTTTGAATTTGATAACAAGCAATCATAATCATCATATTTAACACTGAAATAATTCAAGAATTTTAAATGTTAAAAATAAAAATTACAACAATACATTACACTTGTTGGTTGACCAAAAGTTGAGTTGGCATGCACAGGTAGGACTGAACTTCACTGTCCAAATATGACTGACCTTCACTGTCCAAAATAGGTCCCTTTTGAGATGAAATTGGATATAACAGGTCCCTCTGAAATCTGAAGAACTATGTTTGTGCAACTTCTTTGATCCTTGGTGTTGATGTAGCCTTGATGATAAGAAACCTTTGAAATTCTGTTGAAACTTTGTTGAAGTAGCCTGATGTATCTTGAATGTAGTCTTTAACAGGTCCCTTTGATATTTGTTGAACATGTCCATCTAACATTAGTACCGGTAACATAGTTTTCTGAATAGGTCCCATTGCATATTGCTTGAACAAGTCCCTCTGTTTAGAACAAAAATAAAAACAGCTCTTTTATTGAAATACTGAAGTACTGAAACAAATTCTTTGAAGATTTACAAATGAGGAGAGGGGATAGGGAAAACAAAATGCTGATTCTTCTGATTCTTCTCCCCCACTAAAGCTTTGACTTGTCCTCAAGTCATTATTGAAGTGATGAAGAAAAGAATAAAGAAATAGAACAAGGAATTCTTACCAGCCAAAGGATTGGTTTTCTAGTAAGAATTCTAGGTTTGTGTGTGCGAGAGTCTGGTTTTCACATCTAAACCATTATTATTATTATTATTATTTTTGTTTTTAATGTTTTTTTTTTTATTCTTTAATTTTTTTTTTTTTAAATGAAATGAAATGATCTAAGGTAGAGATATCACAGTTGAACGCTACAATATATCAACCTCCCTTTGCTGAGATACAGTTTGAAGAAAATCCTCCTTGCTGATGGGCTTATGATAGAGTTTCAACCTATGGCCATTGACAAGAAAGGGGTTTCCTTCTCCATCAATGGTAGTAAGCTTGATTGATCCATTTTCATAAACTTCAACTATTTCATATGGGCCCATCCAATGTGTGGTAAATTTGGCTTTATGATCTCTGAATTTAGAGTCAAAGAGTAAAGCCCAGTCTCCTTCTTTGAACTGTTTCTTTTTTATGTGTGCATCATGCCACTGCTTCCTTTGTTTATGCATTAGGAGTGTTGTCTCCTCTGCTTGCTGCCTCATTTCATCTAGCTGGTTCAATTGTTGAATTCTCTCTTGTTGGGCTTCATTGAGATCAATTCCTAAATCTGCAGCCATCTTATAAGTATGTATTTGAAATTCAATAGGAAGCATTACCTCTTTGCCATACACCAACTGATATGGTGTAAATCCTGTAGTGTTTTTCCACGTGATTCTATAAGCCCAGAGTGCATCTTTGAGCTTCTCTTCCCAATTCTTTCTGTTCATTGCTATGTTCTCACTGATAATTCCTTCCAATGTTTTATTTGTGGATTCCACCTGGCCATTGGCCTGTGGATGGTAAGGTGTGCTTTTCCTATGCTTGATTTGATATTTTTCTGTGATGTCTTTGACTAGCTTTGAAGTAAACTGAGTACCATGATCTGTCACTATCTCCCTTGGTACTCCATACCTTACAAAAATTTCTTAAAAATGGATGTTTACCACTCTTTGTTCAGTTGCCCGGACTAGTGCTTTGGCTTCAGCCCATTTTTTCATGTAATCAGTACATACTAGGATGTACTTTTTTCCTTTGGAAGTTGGATTGATGGGTCCTATGAAATCTAGAGCCCATTTTTCAAATGGATCTAAATGTACTTGACGCTGAAGTGGCATTTCATATGTAGCTGTTGGCCTTCCCATTCTTTGACAGCTATCACAACTTTTCACATACTTCTTGGAATTATTAAAAATATATGGCCAATAGTATCCAAGACTAAGAATCTTGAATGCTGTTCTTTTGGCTGCAAAATGCCCACCACATGGTTCATCATGGCAAGATTTTAAAGTATCAATTATTTCATCATTTCTTTGATCAGCCTCTTCTTTTCCTTTGGAGTAAAATATGGAGGTGTTTTTCCTGTGGACAAATAATTGGCTAAGTCAGCATACCAAGGATTCACTATTGAAATTTCAAATAAATTTTCATCTAGAAAAGAATCTTCAACCAAAACAACCTCACCTGGATTTTGTAGTCTAGAGAGAAAATCTGCCACCTAATTCTCCTTACCTGGTCTATCTAACACTGTGATATTAAATTCCCGTGACAATAACAACCATCTGGTAACTCTGCCATTAGTTATTGGTTTATTCATTAAATAATTAATGGGATAATGGTCAGTACGTACAAAATGTTCATAACCAGTTATATAATGTCAGAATTTATTCACAGCAGGTATGATTGCAAGCATTTCTTTTTCAGTGACTGTGTAGTTTAATTCTGTAGGTGTTATATTTTTACTAATGAAATAGATGGCATAATGGAAAGACTCTTCTTTTTGGCCTAATGAGGCACCTACTGTAGCATCAGATGCATCTGTAAAGATGTGAAATGGTAGGTTCCAGTTAGGTCCTTTTAAGACTGGTGTGGTTGATAACTTTTCTTTGAGTGTTTCAAAAGCTTCCTGACAATTCTCATTCCAGTTGAAAAGTGTATCTTTTGCTAGAAGCTTAAACAGAGGTAAAGCTATTTCACTAAAATGTTCAATAAACCTTCTGTAATAGCTTGCATACCCAAGAAAACTTCTTACCTCTTTTTGAGTCTTCGGAATTGGAAAATTGATAATGATTTGGATTTTTTATGGATCAACTTTAATGCCTTGAGAAGAAATATAGTGTCCTAATACTATCCTTTCATTTAACATCATAAAACACATTTCATTGCTCAGGGATAGATTAGATTCAATACATCTCTTCAAAACTTTTTCAAGATTCTCTAATGCATGCTCAAATGAATTACCATACACTGAAAAATCATCCATGCAAACTTCAACACATTCATGAACTAAATCAGCAAAAATAGCTAATACAACTCTCTAAAATGTAGCTTTCCAGAGCATTGCAAAGTCAAAATGGTAAAACATTATAGGCATAAGTGCTCGAGGGACAAGTAAAAGTGGTTTTGCCCTGGTCCTCTAAGGCTATCCTAATCTGGTTATAGCCACTGAAACCATCAAGAAAAGAGAATGATGATTTCCCAGCTAATGTGTCTAGCACTTGCTCAATAAATGGTAGTGGGAAACAATCTTTGAGGGTTTCTTTGTTCAATTGTTTGTAATCAACACAAATCCTCCACTTGCCATTTTTATTGGGTACTACTACCAATGGGGATACCCATTGACTGTCAGAGATAGGATAAATAAAATTGACTTTCAGTAGTTTTTGTAATTCCTCTCTAAGAATATCCTGAAGCATGGGATTCATTCATCTCTGCGGTTGCCTCACTGGTTTGATATTACTATCCGTATAAATATGGTGAGTGCATGTTTCAGGGTGAATCCCCTGCATGTTGGTGTAGTCCCAAGAAAATTCTTTCTGATATTTTCTCAATAATTGAATCAATTTTTCCTCCTGAGATGAGTCTTGGTGAGTGCCAATATTCAAAGTTTTTCCTGGACTAATCTCTATGGTCTTGATCTGTGTGTTTGTGATAGATTGAATGGGAAAAATGTTCTGAAATGTTGTTTACAAAGAATGAATGGTGCATGTTTCCTGAAAATTTTGTGCCAAAAGTTCATCTGCAGCATGGTATTGGTCATTTCTTAATTCTTCAGAAATATCAGGTTGAGAAATGAACAATTCTACCAAATCATCATTATAATGTTTTTGAAAATCATAGATTTGGTTGATGCTAAAAATAGATTGAGCTTCCTCCTTATCATTGTATTTATTGTCAAGCCATAAATTGTGTGCTATTGCTGGCGATTTTGTTGATGGGTAGAGAGTGAGTTGTTTTCTTTCAGTTCCTCGTGAAATGATCATGTTACCCGATCTACATCCTATGAATGCATCAGCAGTTGCTAACCATGGTCTAACAAGGATGATAGGGTGTCCTCCTAAATTGGATTTTGACTGAAGAACTAAAACGTCCACTAGATACTCCCAAGAGGCCAGTGAAACAATTATGTCCTCCAAAATCCCTTCAGGAATCACTTTAGACCTATCAGCGAGTTCTAGAACAATTGTTATGTGCTGCAAGTTTGTGAGTTGTAGTGTTTTCATTGTTTCAAGAGTCATCACATTTATTGCGGCCCCAAGGTCAATTAAGGTGTTTGGAATATGTATGTTGTTAATGATTGTATTGACTCTGGGAATACCAGGATCAACATACTTTTCCATTGAAATGGTGTTTGTCATAAGGCCAGCTAAATGTCCAATAACATGAATATTTTGTGGATCAACTCTTTTCCTAGTAGGCTTCTTGAGGCACAGTTCTTTGATGGCTTTAGTATATATGGGAATGTATTTTATGGCTTGTAGTAGTGGAATTTTTATATAGACATTCTTTAGCTCATCTAAAACATCAAACTGTGGTATAGACATGGAAATTTTTGTTTGGACCAATCTATCTGGAAAAGGTGGCGGATGCAACGGTTGCATTTGTTTATTTCGATGTCATCATTTTGTTTCCTTTGAGTTGGAGTTTCGTTTTCATTTTCTTCGGTTTCGTCTTGTTTATCAGCTATTGGAGATTCTTTTTGAAGTACCTTACCAAACCTTTAATTGATATTTTGCAAAGGTAATGTGGGATATGATGGTCCCTCATCTACATTATAAGCTGGTCTCTCTGCTCTATTATTTGGATTTGGTACAGGTTGAGCAAGAATCTGAGTAGGTCTAGGAGGTTGTTGGTTAGATGGAAGTTGTAGTTGTGGTGGATTTATTGGTGGAGGAGCAGGGAATGCTTGTTGAGTGGGTTGGGGTTGGTAAACAACTTGCTACTGAGGATATTGCTGATATGTTTGAGGATATTGTGAATATGGTTGATGATATTGTTGATATGGCTGTGAATATGGTTGGTATGGTTGAGGATATGGTTGATATTGTTGAGAGTATTGCTGAGATGGTCTCCATTATTGTTGTGGGTAATTTTGGTGCTGCCATGGCATGGGTACATTCCACAAATTATGAGCATACATCTGATCTTGTGTAAGAAATTGCAAATCTTGGTTTGGAAACATACCTTGAGGTGGAGGTCTTGGTTGCCATGGTCTCTTTGGGCCCATGAAATACACATTCTCCATATCTGTGTTAGCTGCCACATTACAATTCTACAAAATCTTGACTTTAAAGCAATGAAATATATCATGATTTTCAGTACAAAAGGCACAAACTTGAATGTTTTCTAATGGGCGGTCTTTTCAGGTATATTTCTTCCGACATTTTGGACAAAAGATAACCATTATTTGATCTTCCTCTTCTTGTCTTTTCTTGGCTTTGAGAGTTTTAATTTGAGTTCCTAAGGTACTTAATAGATCTGTTTTGAATTCTTCTAACAAATTTCCTATTTCAGCTCTTGTGACACTTGCTGAAGCAGATTTTGTAGCTTTGGATGATATGGCTCTTTTTCCAATTTTGGCTTTGCTCCTAGAATACTTTTCACATAAATCAACAATTTCTTCGAAAGGTGAGGTGGAAATATCACCTTTGCCCATCAAATTAAGATCCTCTAAGTATTCCTTTCGAATTCCCTTCAAAAATATTGTTCGAATCAGATCAAGAGTCATGGATCGATGTTTTGATTTTTGTAAATTGTAGCAAATCGTTCCACATACTCCTCTAAATTTTCATCCTATTGTTGATTCATCCTAAAGATATCATCTTTAGAATCTTTCGATCTACAATAAGGTTGGTATTTCTTTAGGAATATTCTTCTCATGCCATCCCAATCAGTTATTGCATATTCAGCAAGTCCCATGAATCATCTTAGTGCTGATGATTTTAATGTTGCTGGGAAAAGTCTAACATATGGGCATTATCTGTGTAACCATATGTTCAACATACAATGTCAAACTCAAACAAGAATGAATCTGGACCTTCTGAAGCCATGCCATAAAAGTTTGGTACCACAAAAGGAGGTATGTTTTTCATTTTTATTTCCTCATCATGATTGTCTCTTGGTTCTTGAATAGGAAATTTAAAGGTTGACTCTTCCTCCTCTCTTTGATCTTGTTGTTTTTCAGGAGTGGGTCTTCTTGCTGATTCTCCTCCTTCCTTAGCCATTTTGATATATTCCTCTGGTGATTTAATTTCTTGTTCAGTGTCACTTGTTCCAAAGAGAAGTTGTTCTAGAGATTGTTGAGTTATTTTACTACTTTCTCTTTTTGTAGAGGATTCAGGGAGATGTTTATTCTGTGATTCGTGTGCTAATAGGATTTGTGTCTCAATAAGTGTAAGTCTTTGCCCTAATTTGTGTTTATCCACTAATTTTTGTATGGTGACTTTCTCAGTTGGTGTTGTGAGTTCAATTTTTCCTAAAGGGTCTGCTTCTGGGGGTAGGTTAGTTTTTGGATGGGGGGTTTTTATGAATCTACCTTTATTATCTCTAGATCTAGACATAAGCAAACATGACTTCTAAAATGATGAATGAAAATCAAATCTATGTTTTTTTTGTTTTTTTGTTTTTGTCTATTTTAATTGTTTTTTTATATTTTGTTTTTTTTTAGAAATCCTCTAACTGCGCCTCCCCGGCAACGGCTCCAAAAGGTAGTGGCCAATCTAGGGTGCTAGATTAGCCTAAATTAATGTCAACCAAGGTAGGTAAACTTAGAGGCACCTGTCTAAAGTCTATAGACCTAAAAGGATCTCATCTACCTAACTAAGTATCTAGTGTGACACGCTATAGCACTCCTTTATAGGAGATCAATTGAAATATGTTTCCTTTCACACTTTAACACTTAGATCATCTAATTTAATTAATTGTTCTAAAGAAACAATGTGTTACTAGTCTGAGTTTTCAACCCTCTTACAAGGATATCATTCACAAAAGCTCTTTCCAGCTAATACACTAAGCATTCATGAAAACCAAAAAAACTCTTTTAAGCACACTAAAACTCAAATGCATGAAAAAAAGGTCCACAAAGATACTTCGAAATTCAATGGTCCATTAAATCTTTTACAAGATCTTGTTCAATAATCTACCAATCAAATTTTCAAGCTATCACCATGAATCATACAATAATACTTGCAAGAACTTCTAATGGAATCAATAAATTCACACGCAAGAAAATAACGCCAAACACTATTCAACGCTATTCAGATATGAAGGTTAAACGCTATGGAAATGAAAACAAAAGTATACCAATCTCCACTTAGGGCTTGTCCACGCTTCAATGGCACACTTAGGAAACTTCAGATGATGAAAACATTAACGCATACACACTGTAATGGTGAAATGATGCCTGTAATTAAGTTCTAGAAATCAAATTACATGCAAGAACAGAGTTCTGGGAACAATACACAAGAACAACGTTCTGGAAAATACAATACGCAGTCTTTTTAATCTGCTTGTCTACTATCCTTTGTTCACTAACTTTCCTTACAATCTATAATCGAATGTACATACATTATCATGCATATGTTTTTGCTTTTACAATAAAAAAGACGATTTTTGTTTTTTTTCTAATTTTAACTAATTTCCAAAACAAAAGGAAATCAGTTTAGGTAACTCTGGCTTTTTTCTGCTTTTGCGACCAAAAAGGCTGGGTTTGACTAGCATTGACCATGTATCTAAGAGCTCCAGATTCATTGTTGAATAGATCTTTCACCATGTATGTACATCCTAGATCACGTTCCTATCTTCTGTTTTGATTTTCCTGCCATGCCACGTGTCACAACATAAACCAATTACAGGAAGTCATGACATCTTGTAATTTTGTTGAAAATTTCTAATTTTTAACATAAAAATTCACAAATTAAATTTAATGTAAAATAACAACTATAATGCTTTGATTAATCAATTTCAATGGACTATGAGCGGTTTATGGGAGAAAATGATAGACAAATGATGGATTTCTAGAAGAAAAGGATGGCAATAAAATGGTACCAACAAGCACATTATTACTACCTTAAGATGGAATGCTAGAGAGTGCGCAATAGGTGTGGGGGAGGAGGCTGTCGAACATAAGGATGCAACAGAGCTCAACAATAGGGCCAAGAAGCTACCGATAACTACCATGTAGCAGTTTCCCCTGATACCCATAATGAAATCCGTAATCTAGAATATCATGTTGTTGAAGAAAGAAAGGTCTTCCCAGATTTTGAGATCCTAGATAATGTAGCCACCTAGATTCCTAAACCAACACACTCGATGAGGAAGGAAGCATTATTTTGGACCATTGACCTTAGATTGGAAGATGAAGGTTTTGTTAAATAGAATCTTCATAGACAAAAGGGTTGAGATAAAACATCTTTGCTAGCTTGGAGGATGACTGAGATACATCTTTGCTAGATTGGAGGATGTCCAAAGGTACCACCACAATCAAAATTATTGTCTAGACAAGATTAAGGAGAAGATTGTTCACATTGAGATCCATTCCGAGTGTAAACGAGATTCACATGCTCCTATATGATTAAGTCCTACAAACACAATTACAATAATTTCTTTAGACATTTAAATATACATGCTTATATCTAATTTTGTTATTACAATGAAATTATACACCATTTTGCTATGCTTTAAATGCTAAAACTTCTTAAATTTTGGATTTAATCTTCTATAAGTAAACTGTATAAATATTCTAGTTTCTCACTCGGAAAATTAAGACCCATGACCAAAAGCATATATGCTAAAAACATATCCAAATTTTGTTTAATTTTCTAAAATAATTCAAACTAAACTTAAAAAAAGAAGAAGAACACACTGAACAGCGTACATCCTTTTGATATATGCTCAACATTTTGCTCTCTCAATCCAAATGCCCACACCAAAAAAATGTAACTTTGTGCTTATGAGATATGCTACTAGGTGCGAATCAACTTCCACACGCATGTAAACAAATAAATCATACACCCACAAATATACGCTATAGTGCATTGCATTGGAAAGTCCGGAATGGTATTGTAATACGATATTGCAAAAGTAAACAATGACATGGTAATAAGAGAAAGTTGTAAGTGTTCAGTGACTGCAAAGATGTAGAATGCAATTATCTTTAAAAAAAATTGGAGTTTTATAAAGAATTTTGTTGCAACCTCTCATCATAATAGGTTGTCATCGAAGGGAGCAAAACGTTACACCTCTGAGAGAGTTAAATTAGAATAAAATTTATGCCACGGTTTTGAATATAGCCATAGAATCGAGCTCTTTGGCTTATAAACGGATAACGTAACATTTCCATCTCAGATTACCATGTTATTTGGGAATATTTTATTTCTTAGTAAGTTTCACAATTATATTTAGATAGGAAAAATCATGGTTATTTTTTCTTTCAAATATAATTTTTACATGTCATTAAATAATGTCATACTTAAAAATAATAAAATAATATTTTATCAAATTCAAATATATTAATAAAAATTTTAATATTCCACTATAAATAAAATAGTTTAATTTCTATTTTAGTGAGAATTCAACATTTATATAAAAGAGATAAACTAATTAAAATTAAAAAATGTTAAATTATTTTTAAATATGAGAGAAATATGTAAATTTTTCACAACTTAATATAGATTTCACAAATAATATGTAAAAATAATATTATTGAATTTACATGAATAAGTCATTTTATATCAAGTCTACGTATAACATTTGAAACAATAAACAAATATGTATTATACTACTAGTTATAAATAACATAATTTTATATCAATTATACACAAAGAAAAACAAAATAATTTAAATTAAAACAAGTGAAAATTAAACAAGTTTTATACTTAAAACATATTACTGGTGTGTGGTTGGAAACTAATATAAATCCAACTCTAGATCTACCAAGAGCCTAGAGGAATCAAATCTCTTGAGGTATAAACCTTTCCCGAAATTTTGCACTAAACAAAAGTTTGCTCATTAAGAGGTAGATCTAGAGTATTTTGGTTATGAGATTCAAATTTTATTGCACCTAGATGTGTCCTTAGTCCAAGGTGGAAAAGATGTTATACATGTAGTAATGTTATGTAAATAGTAAAATAAAAATATTAATAATTAAAATATTAATTATTATTGTTAATTGAAATTAAAATTAAAAATAAATTAGAGAGTTCAATTTAATTTAAAAAAATATTAAAATTAAAATTATAAAAACTAATGTTATAAATATTGTTATGGTAGTTTAGGTAAAATTGAGCGCATAGAGTCAATTTAAGGTAGTTAAATTAAAATTAAGGTGATAGAATCAATTTCTGTAAAAGTAAAGATATAGAATCAATTAAGGTAGTTCGGTTAAAATTAAAGTGATATAAATAGTTTTGGTAAAATCAAGGTCATAAAGTCCATTTATAGTTGGGCATTTTTCCGCAACTCATTCTTTTTCTTATAAACTCCTTTGTCATTAGCAACACCAAAATAATAAATCACTCAAAACGATTTATATTAAATATAAATATATATATATATATAAACCAATCTAATCCTCTTCCCACATTTAATAATTAAGATGAATCAAACATTATTATTATTAAAAACTATATAATAAAAATTTATTTATACATTTTTCAAATGATTACTTATATTATAAACCCTAAATGCAAAAGTAATTCTACTATGCTCTGGTCAGATTACAAAAAAACAACAAAGTTATTGTAATTAAATAGAAGTGGCCAAAATAACATAAATCTCCAAACTCTTCAAGGTATTGACCTTCTCATGATGCAAACCCTTACTGCTGTGAAGTGACTCTGATGACCGATAAACCTTATACAACTTTCCCTGTTATCTAAATCTCCAAACTCTTCAAGTGTAGACTTGTCATGCAAAACCCTTACTGCTGTGAAATGACTGTAATCTAGGTGTGATAACTGCCTAACAGACACAAAAATAGCCGTTAACTGCCTGCCCAACAATAAAATTCTCATGCACACTAGCTCTCTAAATCCAGTTCCCTTCTAGTTTCCGAAGTTCCCGTTTTTGCGCAATGGCATAGTTAAACACATCGTGTGACTGTTTTCAATCAGAAAACCCTAAGACTCTCCACAATGAACCTAGTCAAGAATCAGCCGCCGATAGGCAGGATCGAGCGCATCTCGTCCCAATCCTTTGCGTACAGGAAGGAGCCTGAGCTGGATCTTCTCACGCTTTAACATTTACATTCCATCTATCTATACGCATGGGAACAGGCAGACAATATTTATTGTTGGGCACCAAAATTTTTGCAGAGAAAGAAGAAAGTATATCTATTATCGGCGTCCAGAGCAGAGCAAAGCAATGGACAGAGAACCAGCGGATCTCCAGTTCCTCGGCATCGTGGGAATCGCTGGAGAGGCGTTCAAGATCCTCCGCTCCTGTGCTAAATTGCTGGGGAGTCTCACCGTCAGTCTTATTCTCCCCCTCAGTTTTGCAATTCTGGGGGGCCAATTGATTGTCAATTATGTTATCTTTCATTGGAATGCGACGCCCTATCTGATGCAGACTAGCCGACGTGCCGGCGAGAGGATCACTAAGGAATTGACCTTGGAACGGGCAGTGCTCCTCATTTTTCTAGTGGTCTATGCAGTATTCCTTTTGGCCTTTTCGTTGCTGTCCACGGCGGCGGTGGTGTATACCGTGGTTTCTATCTACGCGTCAAAGGAAATTTCCTACGCGAGGGTTATGAGCGTCGTTCTCAGGGTTTGGAAACGCCTCATGCGGACTTTCCTCTGGTTTTTCATCATTGTGTTTCTCCATTCCGCGCTCTGCGCATTAGCCTCTTCCAGTTCGTATCCACAGTGGTATTGTTCAATTGGTATTTGGCGGTGCTAAAATTTGGCGTGTATGTTATAACGACCCTTTTTGTCTTTGGGTATGTGTGGCACAGCATGTTCTGGCACCTCGTGTATGTTATAACGACCCTTTTTGTCTTTGGTTATGTGTGGCACAGCATGTTCTGGCACCTCGCCCGCGTTATATCTGTGTTTGAGGACAAATATGGCCTAGGCGCCGTGCAGAAGAGCGGGGATCTCATCAAAGGAAAGCTGAACACATCCTTGTTGCTAGACCTTCTTTACCTCATATTCGCTGGAATTATTGGATGGTTTTTCGCGTAGGTTGTCCTTTACGGTGGCCGCCATGGCGTTGGCAGTGCTGGGAGGGCCGTGTGTTGGACAGTCCTTGTTGGGTTGCTGTGTTTTATTAACTTGATGGGGCTGTTGACACAGAACGTGTTTTACTTTGTGTGCAAATCTTACCACCGTGAAATCACAGACAAATCCTCATTGTCGGATCACTTAGAAGGTTACCTTGGCAACTATGAGCGTCTTCGTAGCAGTAACTTTCAAAGGGAAGCTCTAGAGTTTTAGTGTTGGCTCCTTGTTAATAGTGGTGTAGAAGGTCAACTTCCTGCTATGTGTTTAAATCTAGTAATGTGTCTATTTACTAACACCTGCTGGTTTTGGTGTAACGGTGATGGCCACTCCAACAAGTGGTACCACAGTGAGAGGTCTAGAGTTCGAAACAGATTGAGGTCATGTTGGGGGGAGATTGTTGGCTCGCCGTTAATGGTGGTGTAGAAGGTCAACACTTCCCATGTGTTTCGTGGCATGTGCTTAAATCTAGCGATGTGTCTATTTATTAACACTTGCGGGTTTTGGTGTAGAAGGTTAACTCTATGTGTCTTTCAGGACATGTGCTTAAATCTAGCAATGCCTCTATTTACTAACCCCTGTGGTGTAGAAGGTCAACGCTCCCCTGTGTTTCGTGACATCTGCTTAAATCTAGCGATGTGTCTGTTTACTAACACTTGTTGGTTTTGGTGTAGAAGACTGTTGGTTCCCTGTTAATGGCGGTGTAGAAAGTCAACCCTCGCCATGTGTTTGGTGGCATGCGCTTAAATCTAGCGATGTCTTTGTTTACTATCACTTGCGGGTTTTGGTGTAGAAGGTAAACGCTCCACGTGTGTTTCGTGACATGTGCTTAAATCTAGCGATGTGTCTATTTACTAACCCTTGCGGTGTAGAAGGTCAATGCTCCATGTGTGGTTCGTGACATGTGCTTAAATCTAGCGATGTCTCTCTCTTTACTAACACTTACGGGTGTGGTGTAGAAGGTCAACGCTCCCCTGTGTTTCGTGACATCTGCTTAAATCTAGCGATGTGTCTGTTTACTAACACTTGCTGGTTTTGGTGTAGAAGATTGTTGGTTCCCTGTTAATGGCGGTGTAGAAAGTCAACCCTCGCCATGTGTTTCGTGGCATGCGCTTAAATCTAGCAATGTGTCTGTTTACTATCACTTGCGGGTTTTGGTGTAGAAGGTAAACGCTCCACGTGTGTTTCGTGACATGTGCTTAAATCTAGCGTTGTGTCTATTTACTAACCCTTGCGGTGTAGAAGGTCAACGCTCCATGTGTGGTTTGTGACATGTGCTTAAATCTAGCGATGTCTCTCTATTTACTAACACTTGCGAGTTTTGGTGTAGAAGGTCAACGCTCTCCGTGTGTTTCGTGGCATGTGCTTAAATCTAGCGATGTGTATGTTTACTAACACTTGCGGGTTTTGGTGTAGAAGGTCAACGCTCCCGTCTGTAATCTAGCAATGTGTCTGTTTACTAAAACCCCTGTGGTGTAGTGTAGAAGGTCAACGCTCCGAGTGTGTTTCGGGACATGTGCTTAAATCTAGCGATGTGTCTGTTTACTAACCCGTGCGGGTTTTGGTGTAACGTCATTAGTGACTCCAACACTTAGCTCTCTCTAGAGTAGCAACGTTCAAATGAAAGGTCTAGAATCGGGATGTTTCTCTATAGTCTTAGCTCTCAGTGCGATTTGTTTAGTGCAAAGGTTGATGGTATTATTTTCTTCTGCTTGCCCTTTCATTTGTCCCAAATAATCCTACCTTCCTTGGGCAATTTAATTGAGGTGGCTAGTTTTATCTGTAAGACTGTGACATGGAACATTCTTCTGCTTGCCCTTTCATTTGTCCCAAATAATCCTACCTTCATTGGGCAATTTAATTGAGGTGGCTAGTTTTATCTGTAAGACTGTGACATGGAACACCGGATTTGATTTCGTTTCTTCGAGATAATAGGTTTACATATAGGTTATATTTAAGCATTAATTTAACTCAGTTAAGCTGTGTTGTAGAACTGTTAACCTGATATGGGATATGGAATCTAAATAATGATGAGTTCAAACGATTGTCGATATAGAGATATGGGTAACAAATAAATTACCACACTTAATGTTATTGTTAATTTGAGTTAATTGGAGAGGAAAAATTAAACAATGTTTAAATGTTAGAAAATTGCATTAAAGTTTTTTAAGATGATTTTAAAGCGATGCAATATTGGTATATATATCAATATTTTTATCTAGTTGAACGTTTAGGGTTTATTTTAGGGTTTATTATTATTATTGTTTATCTTATTTAGGGTTTATTATTATTATTGTTTATCTTATTTGATGTTTTTGTAAGTTTATGTTTTATATTTAATAGTGATGGATTTTGTAGTCCAAGGATGGTATGTGAAATGCGAAGTTCATTCATATTTTTATTTTTATTAGGTTAATGGTTTAGGGGTTGATAATTATAGTTGGTATGCCTGTACGAATAATAAAATGTATAAAGTGTATTGAAAGTTGTTTTTGCATAATAAAAAATTCTAAACCATATCTACTTTGCACATAGTATCATCCATAAAGCATGGAAAACTATTTATATATTTTTTTAAATATGTATGCATTTGCACTGACATAAAAACATGTTTTAACCAATTTAAACCAACATTATTCTATAATATTTACATGGTTAGTTGTTTATTTAAAATCCAATAGAAAGTATAATATTAAAAAATAAAAGAAAAAACTAAAAGTATATTAAAAAATAAAAAACCTAAAACTATATGAAAAAATTGAATTGAACGCTTAATGTTTATAGAATCACAATTAAATAGATGGAACTTAAGTTTTATTCAAATACATATATAATAAAAATTAAGATATCATTCTCAAAGCCTTATATGTGTCAACATGATGCTAATTGACGTATTTAGATGAAATTTAAGTTTTATTCAAATATCTTTATATTAAATTTAAGATATCATTATGAAAGCCTTATAGGTGTGAACATTATGCCAAAATTATAAAATGTTAATTGATGTGTGTGCAAAAGGAAGAAGAGATTGATCTTCATTGTTCAACATTTTCTAAATTACCATCTTAAGATAAAAGGAGATTTCATTTATAAGGTAATCAAATAATTGTTAGCATCATATTGGAGTTAAGGTTGTTCTTAGAAAAAAAATGGATCCATAGAATTTTATTAGGAAACATAAATGTTTAATGCTGTCATAGTATTAACTTTAGTTTTTTTCTTCTCTTCTTTTCTTTTTATGTATCCATTTTTGTCACAATAAGTGGAGGAGAGTAACAAAATTTGTTATTAAGTGTTATTGTGAATTTCATCTTGAGATATACTTTAAGCTAGAAATACTAACATTAAAATTTGATTATCAAGAATACATTGAGATATACTCTAGGGTGGTAATATTATCATTTAATGTTGATTATAAAGCATATAATAAAATTAGTAAATGTGTTGTATTTAGTAGTTATATTGACCTTGAAAATGGATATGGGTTTTGGTAAATGAGGTAACATAGGTAAAGGATAATTCCTATTTAACAAGCTAAGTCATTATTAGAATATTACTTGTAAATATTCAACGATTAGAATTAACATAATGGATCCACCACCTAATTTTTGAGAAAAATTAGAGAAACAAGGGAAGGATAGAAGAAAAATTCTTACTAATTAGATTAGTATTTAATCTTATTAATTAGTTATCGCATTTATCAATTCTCTAAGTGTGAGTAAGCTAAGCACTAAGTATGAGAAGTGGAAAAAGGTAATCAAAGTTGGTTTTTTCTTCCTTTATTCCTTTCAAACATAATTAATCTAAAATGATGAAATCATTTTCTTTTTGCAATCCAAATATAAATGAGAAATAGTTAGCATTAATGGTTTACTCTTGATTTACTTGAATTCACAAAGATTGATTTACTTCAATGCTCAAAGAAAGAGGAGTAGACAGTTAATCAATATGTAATGAGCTGATAACACTTAATTGTATGTATCTACGTGAATAAAAATTCTACTAGGAAAAGGAGATGGAAGTGAGATAAATAAAGAAATTTATATGAGTTAAGCCTCTTTAGAAGATTTGAAATTGTTCAAATTCATCCTATAAAAATTCAAATAAGTCTCTTGAACTCCTCATACATACAAACATATAAAACATAATGAAAACATTAAAATGTGCAAACCGTAAATATGCATACAATAGAGAAAAAAGTAGAATATGCATTAACATGCCTATGGTATAACACCGATTCTCATGCTTTAGAATCGGATGTTGAATAATTTCTCTAAGGTTAAAAATGGGAAAAATATCAATCAAAATGTGAAGAGTAAAATACTCCAAAACCATAAAATATTGTAACCCTAAGCGAAATACTTATGGAAGAGTGACTAAACTAACAAGGAAAAGCCATTGAGAATGGATACAATACCTTCCTGAAAATGGGTGATTATAGAGACCAAAACTAGAGAAAGATAAAATGCATATGAGATTAATGTACAAAAAGTAATAATACAAACCCTTTATCATTAACCCACCAAAACCTTGTAGAGAATAGAGAAAAATCAAAGTGTGAGTGGATTATTTATACTTATTTAGATATTATGGTGTGTGTTTACTTGTCAACCCACAAATTATAATTATAAAACATTATTTTGATGAAAACTACAAAGGTTTTCTCTTGCTTAACTTCAATTGATAAAAAAATAATTTCTTATTGAGAATTTCACTTTAAAGTGCAAACTAAATTTCTAAACAGTTTGTTATTCATACCCACAACACAAATGGACAAGATATATGGTATTCAAGATGAGGGGAGTTGGATGACTGCAAGCTAGGGTTTGGTGACCCTACTGAATGCTGACAAACATTGAAGGCCCTGCACGGATACGCCAGACATCTATCTCGCAGGGGTGATGCAAGCCCTAATGGGGGGGGGGGGGGGGGGGGATGCCCTCCTACTGTAGTGTAGCTGCCGACGAATCAAGTGGAAAAACTTGCCACTAGCCCAGTCCCACTGAATCTGTCAGCCCTAGTGTCGGTCTTGTCCTTGGAGCCTGATCAAAGGCACATGAATGTGGGAAATGCTTGCCTAAGCCTCATTTTTTAATCCCAATGAATAAATTGGAGAAATATCGCAGCTACATTAAGGACCATGCGATGATATGTAAATTTATTGGAATCTTGCTGATGCAAAAAGATAGGATAAATGAATACAACAAAAATGGTAGCCAAAAGGTCATATAGAACTAAAAATGGGGGCCAGAGGATTCTTTACTATAATCTTCTCTAACGTTCAAGATAAGGAAAGGGTTTTCGAAAATGGCCCATATTTCTACCATAATGCAAGCCTCTTCATGTGATACTAGGAGGAATGCTATAAGCCAACCAAGAAACAACTTATGGTCGCTTTTGTTTTGGTTTGCCTCTTCGGTCTTCCGATGGATTTCTGGTACCGGAAATAGTGGAACGTATTGGCAACTCAATTGGAAGATTGTGAAAATAGAAAAATCTACCCGTAGCGGAAGATACACCTCCTATGCTCACATTTGTGACCATATGAAAATCTCGGAGCCCATCCCTAAATCAGTGGAATCAGAGTACGAGTAAGAGATCTGGAAAAAAAGCCTGGATTATGAGCACATATAGTTTCCTTGCTATCAATGTCATGAGTATGGCCACATGTACAAAGCATGTCCATTGAACTAGTATGACTTGTAAGACCTAAAGGTGGCATAGGAAAACAAACCCACACAAGAAACAAATGAGGGGTTCAAAGAGATTACGCACAAAAAGAAGAACAAGAGGATGCAAAAGTGTTGGCATTATAACACAGGCTTGGAATTATGGCATAGGTATTATCCTTGATGGAAATTGACTCAGCAAATCATTCAAATGATTGTTGAGGCTCAGAGGCTCTCAGAATAAAGGAAAAGAAGGTATGCGCAGGTTCTTTTTGACCAAGTCACATATACATGCGGGATCACCGATAAAAAGTCGCGTATGCGTGTGCACGCACTTTCATGCAAAGAAAAGCATGTACATGTGGGAAACCTTGTTTTTAGTCCATGGTATTTAGTCCTTGGTATTTGGACCTATGGTTTTGGACCATGGTATCTTGTCCAAAGTGTTGAACTGAGGTATTGGGTCCTAAGTATTAGTTCTAAGTGGTTTTGGAACATGGTATTGAGTAAGGCCTAAGACTATAAAAGGGGAAGGAGATAATTAGGCAAAGACACTCAAGCATTGAATATATGAAGAGAGAGATCTAGAATACTGGTCATTGGGTTATGGTACATAGCTAGATCTGAATCAAGGAGGAACCTGAGCGTTAGAAGAAAGATAAGCTCTATTGGTGGGTCAAGATCTTAAGGCTTGAAGAGAAGTATCTTTGTGTGATTTTGATCTGTTATATTTGGCGCATGAATTGATCTATAAATCTGATAATTTGGGTATGATTGATATCTGAATATTTGAAATGGGAAAATTATCTTTTATAGATCTGTACGTAGGTTCAACATAGCAAAGGCGTGTATACACGTTGGTTCGGTAATTCAAAATAGCGTATATGTAGGTTTGCTTTAATATAGTAGCGTATGCATGCAGGTTCTACATATTGAAGTAGCGTACATTTCATAAAATATGTTTTAGCTACTTCTGTCTACTGTTGCGGTGTTTTGGGTTCTGGTTGGGTTCTATTACTATTCTTGTATTCCGATTACAACATTTAGAGAAGTGATTGTGTGATTCAGTTTCTGGTTGGTGGAAAGGAGTTTGATTGATGTAGATATATTTGATGTTTGATTAATGCTATTGATGGATCTAGTTTGAAAATATATGAAACGTGGTTCGTGGAAGAAAAGAGAAGGTTGTAGCCTTCTGTAGGTCAGAACCTACATACTAGGACATCAGCTAGTACAAGAGCTAAGGGGGTTGTGTCTCCCTTCTAAGAGAAGCTGGAGAACGAGAGAAGGTTGTAGTCTTCTGTTGGTTACCTGCGCACTGGTATAAGACTGCACCAGTACAAAAATATTGTAAAAAGAAGTTTCTTATTAAAAGAAGATAGAGATGAATTGCAGCAGGTGGTTTTCACCCACATTGGGTTTCCACCTTATATCTTATGTTCATGTGTGTTTTTGCTTGTATTATTTATTGCACTTGATTACTATTTTATGGTTCTAATACACAAATTAAGATCAGCTAACTAATTTAGAAGTCTGCAAGATATACACATTTTTTTCTAAACCCAGTTACGTATATATGCCGATTTAATTAACAGAAGTAGCGTATATCAATTTGTTTATGGAAATGAAAAATTGTTAAATTGCTAATACTGATTGAGCCCCCTCCCCCCCTCTCAATATTATTTCCAAAAAATGGTATCAGAGTAGTTCCTTTAGAAGAAGCTTGATCACTTGAAGGAAGATCTATCATCATGAGCAACTACGAAAGGGAGGCATCCATTAGGCCACCAATCTTTGATATGAGAAACTTCATCTATTGGAAGGTAGGAACCACATCCTATCTTCAATCTCTTGGTGCAGAAGTTTGTGATATCATGGAAAGAGGATACATATTACCATCAGCGACTCCTACAGATACAACTGCTAAAAAACACATGAAACAAATGCAAAGTCTGTCAATACTCTATTGGGGAGTCTATCTCAATTAGAATTCGTTAAGGTTATGCAACTCAAAACCGCCAAAGAAATATGGGACAAGTCATTGTAAGCTATGAAGGAGACGATCAGGTAAAATGTGCAAAACTACAATCTCTCGGAATTCAATATGAAACTCTCAGAATGCACAACGATGAAAGTGTGGCTAATTATTTCTTACATATAGATGAAATTGTTAATCGCATGAAAAACTTGGGTGAAGAGATAAAATAAGTTACTTTAGTTGAAAAGGTTTTAGATCTTTGTCTTCTAAGTTTGAATCAAAAGTTTCCGCTATACAAGAAAAGAAGAATCTTCAGAGTATTACCATGTCACAGCTGCACGGAATCCTAACTGCTTTCGAAATGAGAAAAGGGTGTCCATCAAAAATTAGAGAAGGGGCATTCAAAACTTCAAAAGGAGAAGACAATGAGTCAGGACATACGTCAGAAGGAGAGGAAGAATCAAACTTTGTTAAGAACCTTCGATGGGGTTCTGGAAGATTCAGAGGTAAGCTACCTTTCAAATGCTTTGCTTGTGGGAGAGTCAGTCACTATGCAGCCAAATGTCCTCATAAAGATAAGCTTGATAAAGGTAAGGAACTAGTTAAATGGAACATAAAACAAAATGTAAGTAGGAAGATCTATTATACACATGAAGACAACGATGGACTTTTAAATAGTGATGAAGATGAGCATGGTAATGATTATACACTTTTGATAGCCTTTGAAGATGATGATTTCTTGGATTCTATAAATGAAGATGATCTCTATGAAGAAATTTCTAAACTTAAAATTTGTTTAGAAGAAAAGAGTATGATCATAGATACTCTGGAATTCCAACTTGTTGAAATGGAAAAACACAATGAAAAGTTAGAATGTGAAATTGTGGGACATAGAAAAGATATTGAGAAATCAAAAGCTCTTAATCTTAGATTTGCTAAAATGATCTGAAACTTTAGATGAGATTATCAAAGTGAAGCGTTCTCCTCTAATCAAGATAGTTCTTGGATATACTGAAGAAGTATCTCAAGCATAGAAGCCATCCACCTCCAAAGGTTATCTTGATACAGTAATGAGAAGTGAACAAGTTGACAATTGTCAGCAAAGGCATAAAGCATATCACCGATTAAATCGGGGTCAATATGCTTCAAGGATGAACAAAAGCTACAACCAACCATAGGTAGATCATTCTCAATTTGCCTCAAGAATGAATGTCAATGGAAACTACAATCACTTGGATGACAGATTTTGTAATTGCAGGAATTTATTTAATGGCCAATGTTTTTCATGTCATAACTTTGGACACAAAGCTGCTCAATGGGTTGCCTACAAGACCATCATGACTCGAGAAGCACGAAATCAAAGGAGCGTGACTGGGATCATGAAGAGGACCTACAATAACTTTTCTGCTCTTGAAAATGAAATAGAATGCTCTATTTGTAACAACTTCAGTCATGAATATTCTGAATGCAAGGGTAAGTTTTGGAAAACATCTCAGAAGGAGCAACCTTCATTGGGTCCCAAAACATGGAGAAAGAAAGAACCGCAACCAGAAAGATGTGGTATAGCCTCATATGCGGAAGGACATGAAAATCAGTGGTACATCAACAGTGGATGTTCAAAACATATCATAGGTGATAAAGAAATACTTTAGTCATATAGTGCCTTAGAAAAGGAAAGGAAGGTCTCATTTGGAAATGACACCCCTGCACTCATAAAAGGTAAAGGTTTTGTTCTTTTGAAAGAAAAGGTCAAAGATGGAAATGTTTTGTATGTTGATGGCTTAAAGCATAATCTATTGAGTGTTAGTCAAATGTGTGATCAAGGAAATGAGGTAATATTTTGATCAAATGGATGTATTGTTCGTGAGCTTGATATAGGAGAAATAGTGATCAAAGGCATAAGAACTCCAAATAATTTTTACATACTGAAGGGAGGACAATAACAATTCTATTTAAGCAAAAATGATGAACATTGGCTATGGCATAGAAGATTGGAGCATCTAAGCTTCCCTCAGATAAGGAAAGCATGCAAATATCAAGCGGTTTGTGATCTTCCTGACATCATAATTCTAGACAATACAATATGGAAATCATGTCAGTTTGGTAAGCAAACCATAACTGATTTCCCTGAGAAAGAAGGATCAACTAGTAAGCCACTTGAACTTGTCCATACTAATTTATGTGCTCCATCAAGGAAAAAGTCAGCTCGAGGAGCAGAATACTTTATATTGTTCATTGAAGACTTTTCCAGGATGTGTTGGATAGGACTTCTTAAGCATAAAGATGAAGCTTTCGAAAAGTTCAAAGCATTCAAAGCCTTGGTTGAAAATGAATCAAATTGCAGAATCGAATGCCTCAGGTCTGATCGAGGAGAGGAATTTACCTGGGATGAATTTTTTGATTTTTTTGAAGAACATGGAATAAGAAGGGAATTCTCTATTGCAAGGACTCCTCAGCAAAATGGAGTAGTGGAAAGGATGAACAGAATGGTTCGACAAATGGCTCGTGCTATGCTTGATGAATCTAGAACTCCTGCAACCTTCTGGGGTGAAGCTGCATTTGTTGCCGTTACTATTCTCAACAAAGCAAACATCTGGGTAAACAACACTCAAACTCCTCATGAAATTTGGTATGGTAAACTCTTACAGTAAAATACTTCAAAGTTTTTGGAAGTGAATGTTACATCAAAAGGACTAATGAAAATATTGGTAAGTTTGAACCTAGAGCAGATGAGGGCATTCTCCTCCGTTATTCTTCCCAAAGTAAAGGATATAAGTGTTACAATAAAATACTTGGAAAAATTGTTGAAAGTATTGATGTGGTGGTTGATGAAGCAGGCAATAATCCAAAGCAGATAAAAACTGAAGATTTTGAAGATGAAGAGGACTATCCTTCAACATTAGATCAGAAAAATGATGAAGAAGAATCTTATGAGGCACCAGAAAAATAGATAAGTGTAGAAGAAAAGGCTCCATCGAGGTATGTCCAGAAGAACCATCTAGAGACTCAAATTTTGGGGCAGAAAGAGGCAGGTGTGTAAACAAGAAGAACTATTACAGAAGTTTCAAGCTATCTAGCATTGCTCTCCTCCGTTGAACCATGAAATGTAAGTGAAGCATGCAAAGATGAATGCTGGGTCAAGGTCATGAATCAAGAACTTGAGAAGATTGAAAATAATAACACTTGGGAATTGGTTCCTAGACATAATGATAAGAATATCATAGGGACCAAATGGATATTCAAAAACAAGCCGAATGAAGATGGAGATGTTATTAGAAATAAGGGCAGACTTGTTTGTAAAGGATATGCTCAACAACAAGGTATAGAATTTGAAGAAACCTTTGCACCGGTTGCTAGACTTGAAGCCATAAGAATGTTCCTTGCTCTTTCTAGCTTTTAGAAGTTCAAACTATATCAAATGGATGTGAAATATGCCTTTCTAAATGGAGACATAGAAGAAGAAGTGTATATTGAGCAACCAGATGGATTCATCCTTGGAAATGATCCAAAACTTGTATGGAGAGTCAGAAAGGCTCTCTATGGTCTTAAACAGGCTCCAAGGGCTTGATATTATCGTCTGGACAAATACCTCCATCAACAAGGTTTTTCAAAAGGATCAACATGTAGCAATCTATAAATAAAAATTGACAATGATAAATTGCTAATACTTGTTGTGTATGTTGATGATATCATCTTTGGTAGCAATGAAGAAGCCATGAGTCAAAATTTTGCCTTGGTGATGCAAAAAGAATTTGAAATGTCCCTGCTTGGTGAGCTCACATATTTTCTTGGTTTACAAGTCCAACAAAACAGAGATGGTATCTTTCTATCACAAACCAAGTACCTCAAGCAGATCTTGAAGAAATATAGCATGTAAGATTCAAAACCAGTATGTACCCCTATGGTAACAGGATGCAGCATCAACGCAAATGATGAATCAACAACAGTACATCAACCAACCTATAGATCCATGATTGGTAGTCTGCTCTATCTAATAGGTACTTGACCAGACGTCATGCATGCAGTGGGAATAGTTGGAAGATTTCAGGAAAATCCAAAGGAAACACACCTTCATGCAGTTAAAAGGATTTTCAAATATCTTCAAGGAACACAAAAATATGGCTTATGGTATCCTAGAGACACAGATCTCACACTTCATGCATATACAGATGCAAATTGGGCAGGAAGCGTGGATGATAGAAAAAGCACTAGTGGTGGTGCATTCTTTATGGGTTCCAGATTAGTATCTTGGTTGAGAAAGAAACAAAGTTCAATTGCATTACCTACTGTTGAAGCAAAATATGTGGCTGCTGCATCTTGCTGCACACAACTCCTTTGGATGATGCAAACATTGCAAGACATTCGAATCACCTGTACTCCACCCATCTCCATTTTATGTGATAATACAAGTGCAATCAGTATTTCAAAGAATCCAGTCATGCATTCAAAGACGAAGCACATACCTATCAAATATCATTTTCTTCAGGAACAAGTGCTTGAAGAAAAAGTCAAATTGGAGTATGTTCCCTCCAAGGAATAGGTTGCTGATATATTCACCAAACTACTGCACAGGGAGACATTTGAATACCTCAGATAGAAGCTAGGAGTAGTTGATGCATCATATTGTTGTTGACACTTATCTATTTCATAGAAAAGTGGGTGTACGTAAGTTTCATGAAGAGCATCCACATACATACGCCCATTTTTGTGGATACAATCACGTATATGTAGGTTTGAAGGAAATCAGTGGGCTAGACTCAGGATGAAAAGAGTTCGATATGGGCCTAACACTGATCATCTGGCACAGGTTCGGGGGGAGCAAATACGTCTAATAATGCATTGTTGGCATTATCGTAGAAGATCTTGGTACAATTTCACAGTTTTTTTATTCAGGTGGAACAGGTGCAGAAGGAGATAATGGTTGTTGGTCTAGATGGTGATTAAGAGATGTTGCTAATGATAGTTGTTCATGACTATCATAGTCTTGTCTCAGATATTTGTTCTCTATGTCATGTATTTATTTTATTATCAAGGTCATGTAATGACCTATTTTGTTTCCCAGCTATGCATGGGATGGATGATGCAAAGCTCTTGTGTTATCATGTATAAACTTTTGATGTATCCCCACTTGGTTGTGAGATGGATGTATGTATGAGTCTTTTGTGATAGGAAGGTCATTTATGATGTATAGAGTAATGTAATTCTTATAGAACATCTTTTTGCAGACCTTGGCTATAGTCAGGGGGAGCATGGACAACACAGTAGAGCAGAGATTTCAGCATGTACTCAGGGGGAGCATAACCCTTTGCCCTTGATGACAAAGGGGGACAGTGACTTTAGGTTACCATCAAGTCTAAAGGGGGAGATTGTTGGCATTGTAACACAGGTTTGGCATTATGGTGCAGGTATTGTCCTTGATGGAAACTCACTTGACAAATCATTCAAATGATAGTTTAGTCTCAAAGGCTCTCAAAATAAAGGAAAATAAGGTATACACAGGTTCCCATTGACAAAGCCATGTATACATGCGGGATTGCTAATCAAAGGGTGCGTATGCCTATGCACGCACTTTCATGCAAGGAAAAGTGCGTACATGTGGGAAACCTTATTTTTAGTCCATGGTATTTAGTCCTTGCTATTTGGACCTATGGTTTTGGACCATGGTATCTCATCCGAAGTGTTGAACCCAGGTATTGGGACCCAAGTATTGGTTCTAAGTGGTTTTGGACCATGGTATTGAGTAAGGCTTAGGACTATAGAAGTGCAAGGAGATCATTAGTCAAAGGCACTCGAGAATTGAATATCTTATGAAGAGAAAGATCTAGAATACGGGTCATTAGATTATGGTGCATAGCTGGATTTGAATCAAAGAGGAACCTGAGTGCTAGAAGAAGGATAAGTTCTATTGATGGGTCAAGATCTTAAGGCTTGAAGAGAAGTATATTTGTGTGATTTTGATCTGTTATATTTGGTGCATGACTTGATCTGTAAATCTAATAATTTGGGTATGACTAATGTCTGAATATTTGAAAAGGGTAAATTATCTTTTATAGATTCGTATGCAGGTTCAACATAGCGAAGGCGTGTATACACGCTGGTTCAGTAATTCAAAATAGCGTATACATAGGTTTGCCTTAATATAGCAATGTATGCATGCATGTTCTACATATTGAAGTAGCTTACATTTCATAAAATATGTTTTAGCTACTTCTGTCTACTATTGCAGTGTTCTAGGTTCTGGTTGGGTTTTATTACTGTTCTTGTATTTTGGTTATGGCATTCAGAGAAGTGATTGTGTGATTTAGTTTTTGGTTGGTGCAAAGGAGTTTGATTGATGCAGATATATTTGATGTTTGATTGATTCTATTGATGTATGCAGTCTGAAAATTTATGAAACATGGTCCCTGGAAGAAAAGAGAAGGTTGTAGCCTTCTATAGGTCAACACCTACGTACTAGGACATCAGCTAGTACAAGAGCTAAGGGGGTTGTATCTCCCTTCCAGGGGAAGCTGGAGAACAAAAGAAGGTTGCATCCTTCTGCAGATAGTAGCTTGTGTACTGGTATAAGACTGCACTAGTACAAAAATATTGTAAAAAGAAGTTTCTTATTAAAAGAAGATAGAGATGAATTACAGCATGTTGGGTCCCTATAATACTAGTGATTACCCCATTAATACTGTAGTTATACCCCTTATTAATATTGTTGTGCCCCTATTTCCCCCATATTGTTATTACTGTGCCCCATAGAATCCCTCTATTATTATTTTTGTGGCTTTATATTATTATTGTTAGGTCGGCTAGATTATATTGTGACTCCTTAGACTCCTATATATAGAAAGGAGGTTTTGTCATTTGAATCATCCAAGAATTGTTCATTTATGTAATGTAAAAGAGGTTTCCCCCTCAAAGAGGCTGAATTCTAAGGCGTTGTTCTATCTTTTCTATCTTTTCTTGAGTTGGTTTCATAACATTTGGTATCAGAGCTTTGGATTCTAGGGTTGCGCTGCTCCAAACGGGTCATTGTGGCATTTTCGCTATAACTTTTTTTCGGTGATGTTTCAGAAGTCGCAAAAAAACCCATTTGAGAAGAAACCGCTATGAATTTTGGGTCTGAATGTCAGAGCTTTTCATGCTATATTTATGGAGATATGATTTGAGGAAGTTGGTCTTTTTGCAGACTCCTGAATTACATTCCAAACGGGTGACCTGGGGAAAATCGTCATAACTTTCTCTGTGGGGATCGGATTGAACTTTTGTAAGAAGGTTCAGAAAGAGGACGGATTGTAGTTTCTTGTGTGTAGTTTTTAGATCCAAAATTTGAAACGGTCACTCGTGGCACATCATACAAGTTCGCTCTACTGAACTAGTCTATAATCAAGTCACTGTGGGAGATTTCGTATAACTATTCCTTGGAGAATCCAATTTGGGTCCGACTTGTGGCATTGGAAAGAGGACATAGAGGGATACTATAGGTCACAAATTCAGAACTAGATGATATGAAAGTACATAGATACATTAGAGGAACTATCGAGCTCCTACAAATTGAAAAAAGGTGTGTAGATTTTCTTAAATTTTTGCTTAAGCTGGGTTTGAAAATTTATTTTGAAGGAATTCAAAGGGCATAGTAGAGCATTATTATCGGTAACTAATGCCCCAAGGAAAGAAAATGCAAACACCTAGTAAGGAACCTGAAAGCTCTAGCATGACTCATGAAGAAGAAGAAGAAATGCTATATGATATATCAAAATTACAAGAACAAGTGCAACAAGTGTCACTTGCACAAAAAGCAACAGAATCTAAGATGGATGGTTTAAGGAAAGATGTAGAAGCTAAGATGGATGGTTTAAAGAAAGGCGTAGAAGCTAAAATTGATGGCATGGATGATAAGATGGAAGAAATGAAGATAAATATGAATAAGTTGCTACAAGAAATGGTCAATAAGGGTGAAAGGGTACTAAAGGAAACTCATGATGAGAACAAAAGAAATGTTATTCATGATTCCATAGACTCTAATGTTGGATCGAAGACTCACCATATTCCAAAAATCGATATGAGGAAGTTTGATGGCAAGGATCCTGCCACATGATATTACAGATGGATTCGATCTCAATAATGTGCAAAACACACAAAAGGTACGTATGGAAACTTTATATTTGGAACCAAATCAGTTCGTATGGTATCAATGGCTTTGCTCTCGTAAACAATTTATCACTTGGGCAATTTTTACGGAAGAATTGGTAGCACATTATGAGGATACAAAAAGCAACACTTTTTTTAGCCAATTGATAAGTCTCAAACAAAAGGGTTCAATAATGGAGCACATTGAGGAGTTCCAAAAATTGAACATAAGGGTAAGAGATATTCCAGAGGAGCATAGGATTGATGTGTTCATAGGGTCCTTAAAGGATAATATCCAACATGATGTTCGCCTTTGGGAACCTGATTCATTAGATAAGGCATTCAGGTTAGCAAGAAAAATGGAAAGCAAAATTATGGCAACCATGAAGCATACCACTCACAACTATAAAGACGGAAGCGTTGTTTCCCCTAGTCTTCCACAACCTATAAGGTTGACACCACAACAATTGGAAGAAAAAAGAGCAAAAGGGCTTGTTACAGTTGTGATAGCAAATACACTAAAGGTCATAAGTGTGCTGAGAAGAAATTATTCTAAATAGATTGTGAAGAGGAAGAAGAAAAGGAGCAAGAAAGGTCAAAAGAAGAGGATATACTCCAGGAACAAAGCCTAGATAAAGAAGAAATGAATCCGATCATATCTTGTAATGCATTGGCAGGAATTACCACTCCTCAAACCAACAAGATAGAAGGAAAAATCAAGAAGAAAAAGGTAATAGTATTGATTGATTCAGGAAGTACCCACAATTTTATTCATTGTAAGGTAGCAAAAGAATTGAATTGCTTCCTATATCCAGCACCAGAGTGTCAAGTGATGATTGCAAATGGAGGAACAATAAATTGCTCTGGAAAGTGCCATAATATCAAGCTATCCATGGGATAATATGTATTGACTAGCCCAATGCTTTCCATTCCAATGGGAGGTGCTAATTTTGTACTAGGAGTCCAATGGCTACAATCCCTGGGTACAATAGCTTTTAATTTTCAAGAACTTTTCATGAAATTCTCTACAGAAGGAAAGGCAGTTGAATTAAGGGGTATTACAGGGAAACCGGGAAAGGTAATAAGCTCTAATGGTATGCCAAAGATTCTAAAAAAGGAGCGAAGAGGTGTAATTGCACAATTATACTCGCTAGATGTTTCCACATCAGAATCATCTATTTCTCTAGATCTCCAAAACGTCCTGGACAATCATTCCAAGGTTTTTGAGACTCCCAAAGGTCTCCCACCTATGTGTGACCATGATCATGCTATTCATCTGATTCCAGGAAGTGTTCCTCCAACATCAGGCCGTACAGATATCCCTATGTCCAAAAGAGTGAAATTGAATGTATGGTTGCAGAAATGCTAGAGGCTGGTATAATTCAACCGAGTCAAAGTTCTTTCTCTGCTCCAGTAGTATTGGTGCACAAGAAGGATGGATCATGGCGCATGTGTCAGGATTATAGGGAGCTCAACAAGCTCACTATTAAAGATAAGTTTCCCATTCCTGTCATTGATGAATTACTGGATGAATTGCATGGATCAATTTACTTCACCAAGTTGGATCTTCGTTCAGGATATCATCAAATCAGAACGAAGATTGAAGACATTCCAAAAACAACATTTAGAACTCATGAGGGTCATTATGAATTTTTGGTCATGCCTTTTGGCCTTACCAATGC
>APFE031431487.1:0-11065 GCA_000404065.3 Pinus taeda
TGTTTATGGGAAGAGGGCTCTTCATATGATGTATAAAGCTATCATTGAACAGAGCGATCAAACTGTTTTACCCCCGAAATCTTGATTGGAGAGCGATCTTTCGGGATCCATGTCAGCTTTTGTTTGTGGATGTTGGAAGCGGTAATGGTCTTTTTATATTGAAATGGCTCAATTGTATGAACATCTGAATTTTCTCGGCCTTGAAATTAATTAAAAAGTTTGTACATCGTTCATTAGCTTGTATACAAGAAATGGAATTGATGAATGCGTATTTACTGATGCATCATCGTCATTTCATTCCATCATTGCTAGTTACCCTGGAGTAGTATGGTCTGTTTCTAGATCCAAATTGCTCCAATCCTGAACATCGATGGAGGATGTTGCGAAGGCTACTTGTGACAGCAATTATTGGAAGCATTTATCTCGGAGGACCAGTCAGATGTAAAAGAGGTAGCATTGCGCATGAAGAATCAGTTCCTTCAATATGGCGCAAGGAAAAGTTATAATGAGCAACACCCACCAGATGACATCCATGCAGCTCTAAAGAATGACTTGCAGCTTCATCCTTATTCGAAGTCCCCTGTCAAATGTTACGGTGGAGGTCTCAGTATGGGATTTAGAAGGGACCTGTATATACCACAAAATCAACAAAAATAGATCAGTGCCATCAAAAATAACATTTCCAGATTGCAATATCAAAAATCACAACAGAGGGATTGCGTTCAAGGGTGTCAAGCCCTTTTTCCAGGAAGAACAAAAACATTTAAATGACAGAGATGAAAGAGGTTGGGGACATCTGGAAAGAGCAGTCTTTGCCGTTCAACAAAAGCCGCAAATGCCTGGACGCGTGGATTCATGTGCTTGACTGATATGCCCATTATTATCGGATAAGAAAGATTGTAGGGGGGTCGATTTCCATCCGATATATGCTGTGGATTCATTCCAGATTATCAAAATCTTCTCCTAATTTCGGTAAATGGCCAACGCATTTCCAGATTTGGGGCGCAGTTTGTAAAGTGGCATTCATAGGTTCGTTTGCGTGTCAAAAACTTGGATTCGAATCACGGTAACATGCTTATTCTCCATGTATGTGGCTCTATGTTATTTACGCTCCCATGAATGTCGTTCTAAATGGCGGTGATCCAAGCTACGTGGCTCTTTTATCATCAGGTTTTGCTATTTTGCCTGATGGCACACAGTCAAGTTTGGGTAGAAATAATGACAAAATCTCCAATGGCTCGTTGATTGACTGTGGCTTTCCCAGATTTTAGTCGACTCTGTGCCAACAGCAAAGCTATCTTTAGGGTCAGTTGAAACTGTCCACAGCCTCCTATCCTGTACAGTAAAAACGCTTGATCGAACAAGGCGCCTCTTGGAGCAGATGGAGGATTCTATTCTATTTTTATGGCTTTAGTTGAAACAGCGCCCCTGTTTTGGGGGTTGGATCTGTTGTTTTTTGTTTTTTGTTTTTTTTTTTTTATAGTTGATTTAATGTATAAAAAATAATTTGAGAGTGAGTAGAAGAGGGGAGATTTTTTTTCTGAGTGCTGGGAGCTGCTGGAGCGTAGCAGAGCTTTCTTGTACAGTTTTTGGCAGAAAATTTAATGAAATTTCACAGCTCTGTTTGCTGAGATTCATGTGGTATGTTAATTTGGCATAGGTTTTCCCTTTGTCTTATATGTGAACTGTTATGTTTCATTTACCTCATTATCATATCTGATTGAGCAAATGAAGTGATTAGGTAGGAATTCATAGTATTGTATGCTCCTCCTATAAATTTGCTCACATTCGATGTTTTCGTCTGTTTAAGGAGGATTCAGAGTTATTGTCTGCCCTCCTTAGCTCCTCACCAGTCTTTCCATCTCATTGAAATCAAGATTTGATGCTAAATTTCATGCCTACCTTGCCTCCGTTAATAATCTGTGTTGTTCATTATATTTTTCTGTTTCAAACTGTGATCTTGCCCATTCAGCCCAGAAAAACCCCATTATTTAATTAAAAACCCGTAAATCAAACTTTCAGATCAATTTACTAGCCTAAAATCTTGTTTCCTAATTGGTCAGCTCATCCTATTGAAAGATCTATCGAATTTGACCCGAGAGAGCCTTCTCATACCTCGTAGGGCTAGCTAGGAGGTGAAATGGTTTGATGTAGCCTTGAGAGTTTGTCTATCTCAGCCTAGGTGAATTCCAAGCGCTAACATATTGGCGACCATACTGGGGAGAACATTCAACTTGTTGATTGTTTTGTCCTGGTACATGCAATCAAGGTGCAAATCTGATGCTGATGGTGGACAGCAGTCAGATACATATGCAGGCTGAATCATTCACCTGGCGGCTCCAACTCGATCCAGACATTCCAGTGCCTGTTGATTCACTCATGCAATGGTAGGGTATGTGGCAAACCCTGCCCTGCATGAAGCTATAAACGATGATAGACATTGGTTAGCAGATTTTGAACTCAATGAAAAATTTGTCAGTGGCTTCCTTCAAGGTTTGAAATCTTCGAAGTTTCCTTTTGAAGTTAAAACAAGTGTCTATGAATTAGTTGTTGAAAGAATTGAAGACGAGATTCAGTATCTCGATGAGCAGATCCATTCTTATGATTTCCAAGTCCCTAAAGTGTTCTTGGAAATCCTTCCTCCTTCACAACAAACAATAACAGACTTCCCTATAGATATTTATATTGACAATGTGCAGCTGGAAGTATGTCTTGCAGAGTTGGGGCAGCCAACAGAGTCCGGCTTCCGTGATCCTATTGTGGCATATATGGACATGTTTTTCAGGTTGATTAACAAAACAGGTTGTCTTTTTCGTGACCAGGGTCAGTACGTGCATGAAGGGCTGCCAACAATCATATTTGTGTCCTCGTGGCAGCATGCTCAAGTGGCTTCATTGTCAGGTTTACTTGAATGGTTAATATGGCATTTTAGCATTACCTGATCTCTTGTTTATACAGCAGATTAGGGTAGCTATGTAAATAAATAAGCAGCCATAAGGGCAACATCTTGTTTTAGTTGGCTTGAAGATTGTTAAGTTCTTTTTCAGTCATTTTAGTCTTTGAGATCAGATCAGTTTGAGTTCAGTTTCAGTTGTGTTGATGATGACTCCATCGCCCAATAGTGGAGGCACTGTCTGCTCTCCCAAAGTTCTGCGGTTCTTGGCACCTCCAGGAAGCTGCAGCTGCCATCCCAAATGGAGCCGATGTTAGACTCTGTCTCATGTCAGAGATTGATTCTTCTTCAAAACCCTGTTTTGAAGAAGAATTCATTAATATGTTGCTTTTTTTATATTATGTCATTGTTCTTTAGCTCTTCAAAAGGCAGCAGCGTCTTCAAGCTCCTACCTCTGCAAAAGCCCAAAGAAAACATGAGGCTTATGAATAAACGACAGCGCTTTCAATCGGCATGCAAATCTTTTTGGTTTTTTCATTTTCCTCCACTTCCAGAGCTAGAAAGTTTATATGATTCCCATACAAGATCTTAGGGAACTGCAGCTACGAAAATACAGAGAAATCCTTTCTATGATGGAAGTTAGAGATATTCTTCATTTTCAAAATATACTTGGAAAGAAAAATGTCATTCAGGATAAAGATGAATTGGCTACGGCAAATCATGATTGGATGAGGAAATATAAGGGTTCAAGCCAATTCCTACTTCGTCCTAGGAACACTGAAAAAGTCTCACAGATCCTAAATTATTGTAATTCAAGATGTCTAGCAGTTGTTCCACAAGGTGGTAATACTGGCCTCGTGGGTGGGAGTGTCCTTGTTTTTTATGAGGTGATTGTTAATCTGGGGTTGATGAACAGCATAATTTCCTGTGATAAGGTTAGTGGCATCTTGGTTTGTGAAGCTGGTCGCGTCCTGGAGAATCTTGACACATTTTAGCTGATCAGGGGTATGTGATGCCCATTGACCTCGGTGCAAAAGGTAGCTGTCAAATTGCTGGAAATATTTCCACAAATGCAAGGGGCATATCTCTTTTTCGATATGGGTCTCTTCGTGGAAATGTTTTAGGGCTTGAAGTTGTTCTTGCAAATGGCACTGTGGTTGATATGCTTGGAACCTTGAGAAAAGACAATACGGGATATGATTTGAAGCAGTTATTCATTGGAAGTGAAGGCACCCTTGGCATAGTCACAAAGGTTTCAATTCTTGTACCACCAAGGCTTTCAAATCTTGCCTTTCTTGCATGTGGGGATTACTTGAGCTGCAAGAGACTTCTCTCTGTAGCTAAAAGGAAATTGCGAAAGCTTATCTCAGCATTCGAATTTTTAGATCTTGCTTCTTTGGACATGGCTTTGAATCACTTGGAAGGTGTCAGGAACCCTTTAACTTCTTCAAAAAGGAAATTCTATGTTGAGACTACTGGTAGCAACCAGTTGCATGACAAAGCAAAATCGGATGCCTTTCTGGAGAATTGTCTTGAAAATAGTCTCATTGTTGATGGTAGTGTGGCACAAGACTACAATCAGATTCCTGCATTTTGGCGAATACGTGAGGGTATTACAGAGGCACTAGGGAGAGCAGGTGCTGTTTACCAATATGATTTAATATTCAACACCTATATGAAACTTGTTGATGAAATGCGCACGAGGGCATGGTGTGTTTGACACAGCATTCAATTGGTTATGCTCAACTTTGCTCAACTTTTAGAGTCAGTTGCGAGGGCATTCTACAGGATGGGTGCAATTCCTCACCACTTAGAGATGAGACTATTATCCTCATACTGAGACACTTCTGGCCACTCCTTGAACGTATATTAAGTTCTGATCATATGCAAAATGTTTGTTTATCAACTGCTGTTTGTAAAGCCCTGTCACAAGCTATTCAAGCCTCAGGTCGGAACTTCTCAGCACTGTTAGACCGATTTCGCGTTCACTTGCAAGTGAATGCCACTCTTTCAAAAAACAATTTAGTGGCCTGCTATGGATTTAAATGTGGATCAGGGTGTAATGGTGGTTTTCCATTATCCGCATGGCATTATTTCAGTCGAAGGGGCGTAGTTCAGTCGAAGGGGCGTAGTAATTGATGAGTGTTATCCCTACTTTGACGACGATGGTTGTAATCACCCTGGTTGCGAGCCTTCATACCCAACACGTCGGTGTGCCAAGCACTACAGTTCAAATGCATACAGAATCAAATCAGATCCATACAATATAATAGCTGAGGTTTTCACTAATGGTCCGATAGAGGTCTCATTTTCTGTTTGTGAGAACTTTTCCCATTATGAAACTGGTGTGTACAAGCATGTCCAGGCTCGTTATTTAGGAAGACATGCTGTCAAGATAATTGGGGGCATATAACTATGATAGTGTTTATGGAAAGAGGGCTCTTCATATGATGTATAAAGCTATCATTGAACAGAGCGATCAAACTGTTTTACCCCCGAAATCTTGATTGGAGAGCGATCTTTCAGGATCCATGTCAGCTTTTGTTTGTGGATGTTGGAAGCGGTAATGGTCTTTTTATATTGAAATGGCTCAATTGTATGAACATCTGAATTTTCTCGGCCTTGAAATTAATTAAAAAGTTTGTACATCGTTCATTAGCTTGTATACAAGAAATGGAATTGATGAATGCGTATTTACTGATGCATCATCGTCATTTCATTCCATCATTGCTAGTTACCCTGGAGTAGTATGGTCTGTTTCTAGATCCAAATTGCTCCAATCCTGAACATCGATGGAGGATGTTGCGAAGGCTACTTGTGACAGCAATTATTGGAAGCATTTATCTCGGAGGACCAGTCAGATGTAAAAGAGGTAGCATTGCGCATGAAGAATCAGTTCCTTCAATATGGCGCAAGGAAAAGTTATAATGAGCAACACCCACCAGATGACATCCATGCAGCTCTAAAGAATGACTTGCAGCTTCATCCTTATTCGAAGTCCCCTGTCAAATGTTACGGTGGAGGTCTCAGTATGGGATTTAGAAGGGACCTGTATATACCACAAAATCAACAAAAATAGATCAGTGCCATCAAAAATAACATTTCCAGATTGCAATATCAAAAATCACAACAGAGGGATTGCGTTCAAGGGTGTCAAGCCCTTTTTCCAGGAAGAACAAAAACATTTAAATGACAGAGATGAAAGAGGTTGGGGACATCTGGAAAGAGCAGTCTTTGCCGTTCAACAAAAGCCGCAAATGCCTGGACGCGTGGATTCATGTGCTTGACTGATATGCCCATTATTATCGGATAAGAAAGATTGTAGGGGGGTCGATTTCCATCCGATATATGTTGTGGATTCATTCCAGATTATCAAAATCTTCTCCTAATTTCGGTAAATGGCCAACGCATTTCCAGATTTGGGGCGCAGTTTGTAAAGTGGCATTCATAGGTTCGTTTGCGTGTCAAAAACTTGGATTCGAATCACGGTAACATGCTTATTCTCCATGTATGTGGCTCTATGTTATTTACGCTCCCATGAATGTCGTTCTAAATGGCGGTGATCCAAGCTACGTGGCTCTTTTATCATCAGGTTTTGCTATTTTGCCTGATGGCACACAGTCAAGTTTGGGTAGAAATAATGACAAAATCTCCAATGGCTCGTTGATTGACTGTGGCTTTCCCAGATTTTAGTCGACTCTGTGCCAACAGCAAAGCTATCTTTAGGGTCAGTTGAAACTGTCCACAGCCTCCTATCCTGTACAGTAAAAACGCTTGATCGAACAAGGCGCCTCTTGGAGCAGATGGAGGATTCTATTCTATTTTTATGGCTTTAGTTGAAACAGCGCCCCTGTTTTGGGGGTTGGATCTGTTGTTTTTTGTTTTTTGTTTTTTTTTTTTTATAGTTGATTTAATGTATAAAAAATAATTTGAGAGTGAGTAGAAGAGGGGAGATTTTTTTTCTGAGTGCTGGGAGCTGCTGGAGCGTAGCAGAGCTTTCTTGTACAGTTTTTGGCAGAAAATTTAATGAAATTTCACAGCTCTGTTTGCTGAGATTCATGTGGTATGTTAATTTGGCATAGGTTTTCCCTTTGTCTTATATGTGAACTGTTATGTTTCATTTACCTCATTATCATATCTGATTGAGCAAATGAAGTGATTAGGTAGGAATTCATAGTATTGTATGCTCCTCCTATAAATTTGCTCACATTCGATGTTTTCGTCTATTTAAGGAGGATTCAGAGTTATTGTCTGCCCTCCTTAGCTCCTCACCAGTCTTTCCATCTCATTGAAATCAAGATTTGATGCTAAATTTCATGCCTACCTTGCCTCCGTTAATAATCTGTGTTGTTCATTATATTTTTCTGTTTCAAACTGTGATCTTGCCCATTCAGCCCAGAAAAACCCCATTATTTAATTAAAAACCCGTAAATCAAACTTTCAGATTAATTTACTAGCCTAAAATCTTGTTTCCTAATTGGTCAGCTCATCCTATTGAAAGATCTATCGAATCTGACCCGAGAGAGCCTTCTCATACCTCGTAGGGCTAGCTACGAGGTGAAATGGTTTGATGTAGCCTTGAGAGTTTGTCTATCTCAGCCTAGGTGAATTCCAAGCGCTAACATATTGGCGACCATACTGGGGAGAACATTCAACTTGTTGATTGTTTTGTCCTGGTACATGCAATCAAGGTGCAAATCTGATGCTGATGGTGGACAGCAGTCAGATACATATGCAGGCTGAATCATTCACCTGGCGGCTCCAACTCGATCCAGACATTCCAGTGCCTGTTGATTCACTCATGCAATGGTAGGGTATGTGGCAAACCCTGCCCTGCATGAAGCTGTAAACGATGATAGACATTGGTTAGCAGATTTTGAACTCAATGAAAAATTTGTCAGTGGCTTCCTTCAAGGTTTGAAATCTTCGAAGTTTCCTTTTGAAGTTAAAACAAGTGTCTATGAATTAGTTGTTGAAAGAATTGAAGACGAGATTCAGTATCTCGATGAGCAGATCCATTCTTATGATTTCCAAGTCCCTAAAGTGTTCTTGGAAATCCTTCCTCCTTCACAACAAACAATAACAGACTTCCCTATAGATATTTATATTGACAATGTGCAGCTGGAAGTATGTCTTGCAGAGTTGGGGCAGCCAACAGAGTCCGGCTTCCGTGATCCTATTGTGGCATATATGGACATGTTTTTCAGGTTGATTAACAAAACAGGTTGTCTTTTTCGTGACCAGGGTCAGTACGTGCATGAAGGGCTGCCAACAATCATATTTGTGTCCTCGTGGCAGCATGCTCAAGTGGCTTCATTGTCAGGTTTACTTGAATGGTTAATATGGCATTTTAGCATTACCTGATCTCTTGTTTATACAGCAGATTAGGGTAGCTATGTAAATAAATAAGCAGCCATAAGGGCAACATCTTGTTTTAGTTGGCTTGAAGATTGTTAAGTTCTTTTTCAGTCATTTTAGTCTTTGAGATCAGATCAGTTTGAGTTCAGTTTCAGTTGTGTTGATGATGACTCCATCGCCCAATAGTGGAGGCACTGTCTGCTCTCCCAAAGTTCTGCGGTTCTTGGCACCTCCAGGAAGCTGCAGCTGCCATCCCAAATGGAGCCGATGTTAGACTCTGTCTCATGTCAGAGATTGATTCTTCTTCAAAACCCTGTTTTGAAGAAGAATTCATTAATATGTTGCTTTTTTTATATTATGTCATTGTTCTTTAGCTCTTCAAAAGGCAGCAGCGTCTTCAAGCTCCTACCTCTGCAAAAGCCCAAAGAAAACATGAGGCTTATGAATAAACGACAGCGCTTTCAATCGGCATGCAAATCTTTTTGGTTTTTTCATTTTCCTCCACTTCCAGAGCTAGAAAGTTTATATGATTCCCATACAAGATCTTAGGGAACTGCAGCTACGAAAATACAGAGAAATCCTTTCTATGATGGAAGTTAGAGATATTCTTCATTTTCAAAATATACTTGGAAAGAAAAATGTCATTCAGGATAAAGATGAATTGGCTACGGCAAATCATGATTGGATGAGGAAATATAAGGGTTCAAGCCAATTCCTACTTCGTCCTAGGAACACTGAAAAAGTCTCACAGATCCTAAATTATTGTAATTCAAGATGTCTAGTAGTTGTTCCACAAGGCGGTAATACTGGCCTCGTGGGTGGGAGTGTCCTTGTTTTTTATGAGGTGATTGTTAATCTGGGGTTGATGAACAGCATAATTTCCTGTGATAAGGTTAGTGGCATCTTGGTTTGTGAAGCTGGTCGCGTCCTGGAGAATCTTGACACATTTTAGCTGATCAGGGGTATGTGATGCCCATTGACCTCGGTGCAAAAGGTAGCTGTCAAATTGCTGGAAATATTTCCACAAATGCAGGGGGCATATCTCTTTTTCGATATGGGTCTCTTCGTGGAAATGTTTTAGGGCTTGAAGTTGTTCTTGCAAATGGCACTGTGGTTGATATGCTTGGAACCTTGAGAAAAGACAATACGGGATATGATTTGAAGCAGTTATTCATTGGAAGTGAAGGCACCCTTGGCATAGTCACAAAGGTTTCAATTCTTGTACCACCAAGGCTTTCAAATCTTGCCTTTCTTGCATGTGGGGATTACTTGAGCTGCAAGAGACTTCTCTCTGTAGCTAAAAGGAAATTGCGAAAGCTTATCTCAGCATTCGAATTTTTAGATCTTGCTTCTTTGGACATGGCTTTGAATCACTTGGAAGGTGTCAGGAACCCTTTAACTTCTTCAAAAAGGAAATTCTATGTTGAGACTACTGGTAGCAACCAGTTGCATGACAAAGCAAAATCGGATGCCTTTCTGGAGAATTGTCTTGAAAATAGTCTCATTGTTGATGGTAGTGTGGCACAAGACTACAATCAGATTCCTGCATTTTGGCGAATACGTGAGGGTATTACAGAGGCACTAGGGAGAGCAGGTGCTGTTTACCAATATGATTTAATATTCAACACCTATATGAAACTTGTTGATGAAATGCGCACGAGGGCATGGTGTGTTTGACACAGCATTCAATTGGTTATGCTCAACTTTGCTCAACTTTTAGAGTCAGTTGCGAGGGCATTCTACAGGATGGGTGCAATTCCTCACCACTTGGAAATGAGACTATTATCCTCATACTGAGACACTTCTGGCCACTCCTTGAACGTATATTAAGTTCTGATCATATGCAAAATGTTTGTTTATCAACTACTGTTTGTAAAGCCCTGTCACAAGCTATTCAAGCCTCAGGTCGGAACTTCTCAGCACTGTTAGACCGATTTCGCGTTCACTTGCAAGTGAATGCCACTCTTTCAGAAAACAATTTAGTGGCCTGCTATGGATTTAAATGTGGATCAGGGTGTAATGGTGGTTTTCCATTATCCGCATGGCATTATTTCAGTCGAAGGGGCGTAGTTCAGTCGAAGGGGCGTAGTAATTGATGAGTGTTATCCCTACTTTGACGACGATGGTTGTAATCACCCTGGTTGCGAGCCTTCATACCCAACACGTCGGTGTGCCAAGCACTACAGTTCAAATGCATACAGAATCAAATCAGATCCATACAATATAATAGCTGAGGTTTTCACTAATGGTCCGATAGAGGTCTCATTTTCTGTTTGTGAGAACTTTGCCCATTATGAAACTGGTGTGTACAAGCATGTCCAGGTTCGTTATTTAGGAAGACATGCTGTCAAGATAATTGGGGGCATATAACTATGATAGTGTTTATGGAAAGAGGGCTCTTCATATGATGTATAAAGCTATCATTGAACAGAGCGATCAAACTGTTTTACCCCCGAAATCTTGATTGGAGAGCGATCTTTCGGGATCCATGTCAGCTTTTGTTTGTGGATGTTGGAAGCGGTAATGGTCTTTTTATATTGAAATGGCTCAATTGTATGAACATCTGAATTTTCTCGGCCTTGAAATTAATTAAAAAGTTTGTACATCGTTCATTAGCTTGTATACAAGAAATGGAATTGATGAATGCGTATTTACTGATGCATCATCGTCATTTCATTCCATCATTGCTAGTTACCCTGGAGTAGTATGGTCTGTTTCTAGATCCAAATTGCTCCAATCCTGAACATCGATGGAGGATGTTGCGAAGGCTACTTGTGACAGCAATTATTGGAAGCATTTATCTCGGAGGACCAG
>APFE031431491.1:0-14152 GCA_000404065.3 Pinus taeda
GTTCCTGGCTAGCCGCCACATCTTATGTCTCTTGTCTTGGCTTGTTTTATGTCGATCGTTTGATGTTCTATCTACACTTTACTTTATGTACATGTGATTGCTAATCTGTGGAATATAATAAGAAAAAGAAGTAAACTGTTATAAGCATAGAACATACCATAACGTAACAAAGTTGAAGAAATCCCTTTATGGGTTGAACTTTTGAAGCAAGCCCCTAGGGCTTGGTATGAGAGGATTGATAGTTATCTTATGAAGCTGGAATTTACAAGGAGCGATGTTGACCTGAACCTATACTTCAAGGTTGAAAAGGACAAGCCTCTCATTCTAGTCCTTTATGTCAATGATCTCTTTCTGACAGGTGATGACCCTTTCATTCATCAATGCAAGAGGGAGTGGGCTTCCGAATTCGAGATGGACCTAGGACTAATACATTACTTCCTAGGGTTGGAGATCTAGCAAAAGCCAAGTGATATTTTCCTTTCTCAACGAAAATACATTGTGAAGCTACTTGAGAGATGTGGAATGGTAGATTAAAAGTCTATGACTACTCCAATGGAACTCAACTTTAAGAAGTTATGCGGAAGTGTTGTCGGGTGTAGATTAGCAAACCCTTCCAAGTATCGTCAACTTGTGGGGGCCCTAATCTTCTTGGTCAACTCCCGTCCTAACATATGCTTCGCTGTGAACACGTTGAGTCAATTTCTGGTCGAGCCTCATCACATTCATTGGACTGAGATACACTGTCGAGAACTTGAGGCTACATGGATATTCAGATGTTGACTGGGCTAGCAGTGTGGTGGATTGTAAAAGCATGTCTGGGTGTTGCTTCTCTTTGGGGTCTGCTTCTATATCTTGGATGAGCAAAAAGCATAAATCAGTTGCACTATGCACCGCCAAGGCCAAATACATCATTGCGAGTATAGCCTGTTGTGAAGCCGTTTGGTTGAGGAAGCTCTTCAGTGAGCTATTTGAGCACATGTTGGATAGAACCGTGATCTTCTGTGACAACCAAAGTGGGATTTGCCTTTTAGAAAATCTCGTGCTCCACAACCGCTCCAAGGACATTGATATCAGGTACCACTTTATCTGGGATATGGTACAACGGGGAGAAATAAGGCTCCAACACATTAGAACAGATGAGTAGGTCGCAGACATTCTCACAAAGCCTTTAGGGAAGGTTAAATTCTTAACCTTCCAAGAAAGACTTGGAGTCGTGGAACAACCCTCCTATGAGGGTCCCATATGAGTTGGACATAGAGCTCTAGGAGCTCCTCGGGGCTTGGGGTACTTTATTGGAGCTATGAGCAACCATAGGGTGAGTGGTTCACCTTCCCCTGTATACCCCAATATGGTTGACATGTGTGTAGGGTGAGTGGTTCACCTTCCCCTACCTAAACACATGTATGTAGGGTAAGTGGTTCACCTTCCCCTACCTAAACACATGTATGTAGGGTAAGTGGTTCACCTTCCCCTACAATTGACATATGCATAGGATGAGTGGTTCACCTTCTCCTATGGCATATGAGCAAAATGAGTGGTTCACCTTCTCCTGTCGATGCCCCAGCACACATCCTACCCATACAATTTGGGACTTATGGGAAGTACCAATCCTACACATAGAGTCTGGGACTCATGGGAAGTACCTCTCATCTGACCAATGAGTTGGGAAAATATGGTTAAGGCGCACTACCGATGGACACATCATGTACTGTCATACTCCATGCAACTAGGATGCATGGTGTTCAACAACTTGATCTAGGATCAAGGACTGACTTTTGTCAATGGAGATTAGTATGATGTTATGAGTCACGCTTGATCACTTCTTCTTCATTATTACTTCATGGTTCAACAGAGAAAAGCAGTGATGATAGGGATGGTACAGGATGACAGGATGGCATGATGATGACAGATGCTATTAGCAGGTGGAATTCTCCCTAGTTGAGCGGGAGTGTTAAAATTGGCAACTAGGGCCAAATTCCACTTTGGGACAGCTCATATGATGGAGATGATTATTGCATTGGATTCCTCTTTTCGAGAGGTCCAAGTTTGATATAAAGATCATCTCATTTGGAGAAGCAAAAGTGAAATTTTGAATTTATTCTCTCTCATGTACAAATTGTCAAGGTTGGCCTCAATCAAATGTAGGCTCATAAGCCCAACAGATGTGTCTCCTCACCCTCAACGAAGTGTATAAATATGAGTGACCTCTCTCCTCATTTGGAGATCACTTATCTCATCACATCTCTCTCTCTCCTCTCTTGATTGGTTTGTACAACTTGGAGGTAGCCTTCTCTACTTCGCACGTGTGAAAAAAGGACAAATTTATGGGTTTGTTTGTTGGCCAAATTTTAGGAAAACAGAACAGCGTTGACCAGGGTGCCTTTGACCAGTGTTGATTGCATTTTCTTGGGCAAAATTTTGATTTTTGGAGGTCGCACACATTGGCACAAAAATTAAGGTGATTGGGATAGTTTTACTAGTTTGACTTCAGCGTTGACTTCATATTTAACTACATAAATTATCGTTGTATTTTTCTCTCCTTTGACTAGTTTGATCGATCTATTTTGGGTTGACTATTACTCTCTTGGAAGGCCAAATTTATCTATTGTTGACAGAGCAACTTGGAGGACGTTTTGGAGTTGCTTTGACCACCATTGACTTTCTAGTTAGGGTTGCAGTGGACTGTTGTTGACTGTTGATTTGACAAGACTGCTTTGGGCAAGTTAATTTGATATTTGTACTCTCTCTCTCTGTTGAACTATTGAAGAATAATAAGAATATTTGATCAAAGGGTTTCCCCACATTGGGGTTTTTCCTTGGCATCTGCCACATCTTATGTCCCTTGTCTTGGCTTGTCTTTTGCACATGTTTTTATGTTCTATTTGCATTTGTTGTCAATGTGTTTAAGTTAATGTGATTGCTACAGGATATAATTGAAAATTTTCATTGAGCTGACAAGGAACATTGAAGTAAATTGTGCTAAAGCATAGAACATACCATTGTTATCTAAAATTAACAACTTTCGATCTAATGTCATAACTGAGGGTGGCATGAGTGGAATCCTATCTGTTGTGCATATAGCACTGTCACCTCGAATTTTGTACGAACATCAAGTTGATAATTTGAGTTGAGGAGCCCTTGGGAGTTGCAACATTCTTGCTGCAATGTCAAGGCTCACCACTATTTGGCGTCATTGCCGACGAGGTGTCTAAGTAGATGTTGTTTATGCTTGAGCATTGTTTTCTATTTTGCATATTGTTTTTGAAAAAGTAAAAAATCAAAAAAAAACATTTCTTTCGTGCCTCGTAGGAGTAGGGATAATCAAGGAAAATTCTTACCAAAAACCTCCACACCCTCAAACAATCAACCTTCACTCTTGTTTGGTGACTATGAGCTTCCCTCTCTAACTATAGGGGAGTTAGAAGACACTCTAGGTGAGCAACCTGAAATTTTTGAAGAACCTATTGGGGAAGAAGAAGAACCCACTTCAACTACCCAAACTATGGTTGAAAACAGGGGCAATGAGGTTTTCCCTATCAGAGAGACCAATGGAGAGGCTGGAATGAAGAACATAAGCCCTCCTGCCCTTCCACACTTCCATGGCTTAACCTCTAAGGTTCCTGACACCTTCATGTTTGAATTTGTTGTTGTCTGTTGGACCTATGAATATGTCTTTGATGAGCAGAACCTGAAGTTATTCCCCTTTACCCTTAAAGATGCAGCCTTGCGCTGATTTATGGGTCTGCCAAGGGGAAGCATCACTACCTGGGCCCAAATGCAACAGGCCTTCAATAGCAAGTACAAGGACTATTGTAGGTACAAAGAAACCAAGGAAGAAATCTTTAGGATGACTCTTGGACCTGATGAATCCCTAGAAGACTATGAGGTGAGATTTCAACCCAGATATAGGAGGGCCAACTATACCCCTGATCCTAAGTCACTCAAGCTAGTTCTTCTTCGAGGGATCAAGGAGGATATGTTGGAAACCCTCAACATGTTGTCTAGGGGAGATATCTATCAGTTATCCTATGATGACATCAAAATTGTGTTTAAGAATCACTCTAGGGCTACCAGGAAGAAGGGTAGGGCTAGTCAACGCTTGGTCAGTTCCTCTCCCTCCATAACATCCATTAAGAATGAGATAGGTAACATGTTGGAGGATTTCAAGAGTGAAATGTTGCATACCTTTGCATTGCAAATGGATACCATGCAAATCAAAAGAAAGCAAGAGGAAGCAGAAAGGGCACTAGCTATTTTCTGCCCTAGATGCACCAAAAGACATTCTAGGAATGAATGCCCATTGAATGTCATAGAAGTTTGCCTAGTCTGTGAAGAAAATCATGCAACAGAGAAATGCCCTTCTTTGCCAAGGCTAAATGTTGTATATCAAGGGGCAAAAGGGGGATCAGAGCAACTTTGTTTCATCAATCAAAGAAGACCTCAAGGACCTCGGCCATATCAACAAGGCATGCAAGGTGCACACTACTCTTATTATAATCCAAATCAGAATGCACCCTTGCGACCTTGGTACTCTTCCACTCATCCATCCTGGTCCACACCTCCTTCTTGGCTTTATGCTCCTCCACATCCTCCTCAACCTGTCAACCATCCTTTCTAGCCATATCCACCCCAATATTCTCAGTGGGGCAACCCATCGCAAGGGTGGAGGCCTCAAGTTAACCAACCTCCTGCTTTAGTACCTCCAACCAACCTCAACCACAGCTCACTCATCCTACTCCACCTAAGCAACCTCAAATACCTACTCAACCCAATCTAAACCCAAACAACAAGCAAGCACAACAGGTCTCCTGTGGAGAGACATCCTATCCTGCTTATGTTGTGGAAATCCAGGAGATTAACCTTCAATCTGAAAGAGTGCTTCTAGATAACCACCCATCTTCTCCGCCTGAAGAGCTTGAAGAAGAGAAGGAAGAGAGTGTTCCTCAAGTCAATCCACCTCCTTTTCCTGAGAGGTTGATCCACCCTAGCCAGCACACCCCAAAAGAGGTTGAACTTCCAGGAGAATTGATTAAGATACCTCTTCTCCAAGCTATTAAAGATGTTCCCATCTATAATAAGCTCATCAAGGAGAAATGAGAGCTTGAAGAAGAGAAGGAAGAGAGTGTTCCTCAAGTCAATCCACCTCCTTTTCCTGAGAGATTGATCCACCCTAGCCAGCACACCCCAGAAGAGGTTGAACTTCCAGGAGAATTGATTAAGATACCTCTTCTCCAGGCTATTAAAGATGTTCCCATCTATAATAAGCTCATCAAGGAGAAATGTTTCAAAAAGCCTAGGAGAAGAAAAAGAGACACCCCCACCATAAATGTTGTTGGGAAATTATTTGGTTTGACGCTTGGGAGGGTGATCTTCTCGAAATATCTAGACCCTGGAAGCCCAGTAGTAGATGTGCACAATGATGGCCTTATAGTCCGTAATACCCTGTTTAACCTTAGGGTTGCAATCAATGAGATGACTACAGAAACCATGCTAAAGTTAAACCTCCAAGGGGTTTTGAGAAAGACCACCATAGTGTTGCAGCTTGCAAACAGATCCACAGTAGCTCCTAAGGGAGTTGTTGAAGATTTTATGGTCTCCATTGACTCTCAGGAGTATCCTACTGATTTCCTGGTTCTCCAACCCAAAACCAAGTTTAATGGCTATCCTCGCATCTTGGGAAGGCCATGGTTAGCCACTACTGATGCTTACATTAATTGTAGGGTTGGAAACATGACCATTAAGAATGGACATTTGTCTAAATAGTTGGTATTGTATCCTCCTGCTCAACGTTTTATTCAGGTTGACTTACCCTTGTGGTTATAGGAGGAGGAAGAAGATGAACTATATCACACCAACCCCACCCAATCTGCACTCTAGATACCATTACAGGAGGGGAGCAACTTGATGAAGATGACCTCATTGACCATATCCTTCAGAATCAACCTCCCACTCCCATACCAATTGATGAGTTGATGAAAGAATCTGGGAGTAATCCTTGGGGTGACTTATGCCCTATTGACTCAAGTCTAGACCATGTCAAGATTGTAGAGTTTGGCCCATCCAGAACCTTAAAGATCAACCCTTCTCTCTTGTCCAAATAGGAAGAACAATTGTGCGAAGTGCTAAGGCAACACCTTGGTGCTTTTGCTTGGGATTATAAAGAAATGAAAGGTGTGCATCCCTCAATTTGTACCCACCATATTTACATCAAGGAGGGATGCAAGCATGTGCACCAACCCCAGAGAAGGATGAACCCAGCTCTTAAAGACATTGTGAAAGAAGAAATGCAAAAACTACTGGATGCAGGGTTCATATACCCCATTTCAGGTAATGAATGGTTGTCACCTCTTGTGTTAGTTCCTAAGAAGAACGGGAAGTGGAGAATCTGTGTGGATTACCAGGAACTCAACAAGGCTACAAAGAAGGACCATTTTCCTTTGCCCTTCATTGACCAAGTCCTAGATGGCCTTGCAGGGAAGAAATTCTTCTCCTTCCTGGATGGATTTAATGGATACAATCAAATCCATATTAGCCATGAAGACCAAGATAAGACCACTTTCACATGTCCTGGGGTACCTTTGCTTATAGATTTCTTCCATTTGGTTTGTGCAATGCCCCAACTACTTTCCAGAGGGCAATTTCGAGTATTTTTGTCAAATTGGTTTATGACTGTTGAAATATACATGGATGATTTCACTCCTTATGGATGTGACTACCATGAAGCTCTCTCCAATCTGTGCAAGGTTTTGAAGAATGCATCGAAATTAATCTCTCTCTAAGCCCTAAGAAATGTGAGTTTTTGATGAATGAGGGGATTGTCCTTGGTCATTCCATAGCCAAGAAAGGGATACAGGTAAACCCAAACAAAATTGCCATCATCAAAAGGGTCCTTACCCCTCAAAAGGAGAGAGATGTCAAGAGCTTCTTGGGACTAGCTAGGTATTATAGGAGATTCATCAAAGACATTAGTAAAGTAGCTTCACATTTTTTTGATTTATTGGCCAAAGATTTAGATTTCTGTTGGACCAACGATTGTCAAGAGGCCCTTGAAGTGTTGAAAGAAAAGTTGACCACTGCACCCATCCTAAGGGGTCCCAACTGGGCATTGCTTTTCCATATCCATACTGATGCATCAGATAAAGTCGTGGGGGGAGCCTTGGGACAAGTAGAGGATAACTTACCTTATGTTATCTATTTCATTAGTAAGAATTTGTCTAAAACTCAGCGGAATTACACTGTCATTGAAAAAGAACTCTTAGTTGTAGTATATTCTTTAAACAAATTTAGGCACTATATCACTGGGTACCAAACTTTTGTTCATACTGATCATGCAGCGATTAAATATTTGATGAACAACCCTGATGTTAATTCTAGGATAATTAGATGGTTGTTATTGTTATAACAGTGTGATTTGACTATTATTGACAAACCAGAGAAAGAAAATATGGTTGCAGATTTTTTGTTCAGGTTAACCTTACCTGTAGGTAAAGAAGAGATGGTGGATGATCAACTACCAGATCAGCACCTCTTTGCCATCTTTGTGTTGTCTCCTTGGTTTTTTGACATAGAAAACTACTTGGTTGCTGGGAGGTTCCCTCCTAATCTATCATACAGCGAGAAAAGCAAGATTGTAAGGAAAAGCTCACTTTTCACTTGGATTGGGGTAATCTCTTCAGATTGGGACCAAATCAGATCTTGAGGAGATGTATAAGAGAAGAGGAGGTCTTTGACATCCTCTCAGCATGTCATGGTAGGCCTTATGGAAGTCATTTTGCTGCAAAAAGGACAACCTTTAAAGTTTTACAGGTTGGTTCCTATTGGCCCGCTCTACATCAAGATGCAAGGAGATACACCACTAGATGTGATCAGTGCCAAAGGATGGGCAAACCCACACCCAGGGATGAAATGCCCCTACAACCTCAAGAGGCCTTAAAGCCATTTGACAAGTGGGGCATAGATTTCATTGGGCCAATTGATCCACCATCAGGACAGAAAAAGTACATCATTGTGTGCATTGATTACTTGACAAAGTGGGCTGAGACAAAAACAGTGAAAGCAGCAACTGAGCAGAAAGTGACAAAATGTTTAAGAAAAAACATCTTCTACAAGTTTGGGTATCCAAGGGAGGTAGTCACTAATCAAGGAGCACAGTTCACATCCAATTTGATTGAAGACCTCATGAGGCAGCACCATATCAAGCACAAGACATCCGTTGCCTATCACCCTCAAGCAAATGGGAAAGTAGAGGTCACAAACAGAGCATTGGAGAGCATCCTCACTAAGGTTGTTAGCAGCAGCAGGAAAGATTGGGCAGAGAGACTAGTAGAGGCCACTTGGGCCTACAACACCACTTGGAAAACCACCACTAGATTCACTTCATATGATTTGGTTTATGGGAAGAAGGCTTTGCTTTCTATTGAGTTTGAATATAACACTTTGAGAATGGCAGCTCAGTTGAACTTAGATGTCACCACAGCATAGCAAGAAAGGTTGCTCCAACTGAACAGCTTAAATGAGTTCAGAATGCAAACTCTCCTACACACTGAAGTCGTGCAACTGCAAAGGAAAGTCTGGCATGACATGCGTATCAAGGAAAAGACTTTTCAGGGGATTGGGCTGTGCTCTATGATTCTATGTTCAAAGATTTTGAAGGTCAATTTAGCCTTTTATAAGCACCCATAACTCCATATTCCCAATGGTCTAGGCACTGGTCAAGTCCCTTGGTGGTCAAATTTGGATTTAATCCATAAATTTTCCTTCTTTTCTCCTCTTTTCTTTGTCCCTTTAAGGATAAAGAGACCATCCAAGGCTTGGTGGGAAATTTTAGGGAGGAGGAAATTTTGAATTTCGTCTGGACAAGATTCTTCCTTAGTGTCTCTCCTAGGCATCCACAACTTTTGAGTGAATTTCGATAGTGGAATTTCAATATAATTGATGCCCTAGCTAGTATACCAAGAGGGAACCCTAGAAGCTAATCCTTCAACGGGATTCCTTGAAGGCTTGACCTTTAGTACTTGTTAAAGTATATCTTTCATTGCCTTTTCTCTTGTCTACCTTGACCTTGTATGTACCTTTATCTTATTACATATCTCAACCCCAGGTCTCGTGTAACCATCTATTTAAAGGGGATTTTCGTGGAAAGCCTTACTAGCTTCTCCCAAAGATTGCAATTTTATTGAGCCTTTCCATTGAATGAGCCACCTTGCCTCACTTCAAGCCTATCATAGAGACATTTGTCACAAGTGAGGAATGTTGGGACTCCTCCTATCGGTGAAAATCCGAGAAAGGGACTTAGGTTGTGGTGACAATGGAAATTTGTCCCATCGTTGTCATTTGATCTAGTAGTTGTCCCTTAGGTACCCATCCTAGGACAATGTATCTACAAGAGCTTCACTACTGGCAATAGTGGAATCAAGTACAGTATGAAAGGATTGCCTGTGGAGTTGAAAACATTTCTTCAGAAATAACTCCAAGGGTGGCTTTTACAGTGTCACTATAGCAGCAATCTATATCACGCATCTTTTCAATACAAGGGCAGAGCAAGCAAAGCAGTTTCATGATTCGTGGTCTACTACAACAGTGAGGCACTAAAGGTTTCATCATCCGCAATTTAGAGACATTTTACATTGTAAAGTTGTAAATTCAAAGTCTTGTAAAAGTTGTAAAGACATTTTTTTGTACAAAGAGTTGTGGGAGTCATTTAGTCTAGGTGTTTGTTGTTGGGACAAGAGTTTAGGTCTTGGGGTTTTGGCCAGTAGAAGTGAAGTCATTATATATCATTATAAGTGGACCATTGTCCCTGGTACGAGAGTCCACAATATTGTATTAATCTTTTGTCATTTCAGGGTGGTAGGGTGGTGCTAGAGCAAGTTGTAGCTTGCTAGGGCGTTGGAGCATCCTTTCGACTAACTGCTAAAAAAACCACAGCATTTGGGCGTACTTTCAGTGGGAGCTAGGGAAGAATGTTTTTCTAGAGTTCTAGGAAGTTGTGGCTTTCGTTTCAATTGGAGATGAAGATTAAAATAACTTATTAGAAAAGCGTTCGGTAGAGGGGGTTTCCACCTAGAAATATTTGTGTGAGGGGGTTTTCCACCTAGAAATATTTGTGTTCACCATCTACTGTTTATTTATGGTTTTCAAATACTATTGAAGATTAACTAACACTATGAAAAGACTAATAAGTTACTAATTGCTAAGAATATTGATTCACCCCCCTCTCAGCATTTCCAATACTCAAATCCATAATAACAAGGGCCTGAGATTGAAGAAGCCATTAGATTAGACTTTTATTGCAGATCCTGGGTGAATGAGAAGGAAGCTATAAAAGGCAATGTTAATTTGCTCTTGATGGTTGGTGTGCAAGTAGTTTTGGGACATACATGATTGCCATGGACCAAAAAACATATAATTTAATTGAAGCTGACTATCTAGGCAATAGGTTCAAAAACATTAAAAATCCTTCTTTAACATTTGTTGATTAATAGGTTTCATAATCTGAAAGGTGTTGAGATTGCAAGAAAGGCTAGAAGCATACAAGAACACATTCTATTCTGACTTTAGTCCAACCGACAACGGATGTGGCCTTATCTGCCCTCACAATGTCAACTGTTCAGTTTTGCTTGGGGCAATAATGTTCTGGGGCTGCTTGTAGCATCTTATCAGCAAACATGCAGGTGATTGGTATCTAGCACACCTTCGTAGCAATGACTTCAAAGGCCTGTATAGGCATAAGGTGTTTGTAGCTATTTCTCATATTCTGTGTGATGGGTTGTACAACCTTGTCAAGATAATAAGCATCACTAGGAAGGAAATTTATACCTAGTATGCTAAGTGAAATGCCATTCCTCTCATTAATAATGTTCAAGTTAATGATAATGCAAAAACAGTGAAGGAACAAAGGCAAAGGAGATAATTATGAAACACAGCATTCCATTTTAGGTAGCAGCTGCTAGTAATGTTGGTTTTGCAGCAATTTATGTTGGATTAATACCTTCCATTTTCCCTCCCCTCAAATGGTACTCGGTACTGATTTCCTATGTTGTGGACCTAGCTTTTGCATTTTACAACTCATATGGAGCAGGTCTGATATTTAATACAGTTCGAGTCTTGGTGTATGTAATTAGCAGTGAGTGTCCTTGCATTTTACAATTCATATGGAGCAGGTTTGGTATTTAATACAGTTCCAGTCATGGTGTATGTAATTAGCAGTGAGTGTCCTTCCTGTCCACATTCCTCCATCAACAAATATCCTCCAAATGTTTGTGGCTCTCAATTTTTACCCCTTCGACAGATCATGGCCTTAGAGTTTATAATGCAGAGACTCTTTTTATAAATCCAAATGTGGCAGTGACAACAATAAAGCCTTCAGATATGGAGTTAGTAATTTAGAGAGAAACATTAAAATTCTATACTGGATGTTTCACGCTTAGGAATGAAGCTGTTAAGACTTTCCCAAGGAGAAATACTCAAATGCTTTCCTTGGATATGGACCAGACGACTCTCATTTTGTTTAAAAGTTGGCATCTAATTATGAAGTCAAAAGTTACAATATTGAAACAGGGTTTTGACACTTTGCAATTGCAATTGGAAATATTTCCAAGCTGGTTGAAGACATTCAAATGAAAAGAGGTAATATCAAAAGAGAACCAAGTCATGTTAAACAGTTAAAGGGAAGAGCACGGCAATAGCTTTTGTGAAGAATCTAGATGGTTACAGTTTGAGCTTGTTCAAATAGGTCCAACAACAGAGCCACTTTGTCAAATCATGCTTCATGTTAATGATTTTGATCGATCCATCAACTCTTATGAAAGCATGTGGGATCAACTTTTATGAAAGCATGTGGGATGAAACTCCTAGGAAAATCAGAAATACACCAGAGGCAATGCATATGCACAAGTTGTCATCAACACACAATGTATACAAGAGTGCAGAGGTTGTTCAGGTAGTTTCACAGGACATTGCTTGGGAACTCAAGCTCCTTCCATTTAGTAATTTATGACCATGCAATAAAGAATTGAGTTGCCCGGTTACACCATTGTTATTTGAACAACCTAGTTAAAAATAAATAAATAAAATATAATAAACTAGCAAAGTTCTTCATTCATATTGTTAGTTTTTGGTAGCATCGGATGTGCTCTAGCCATGAAAATTGGTGGAGAGGCTAAGGCACATGAATTCTAAAGAACCCAGCCATGAAAATTGGTGGAGAGGCTAAGGCACATGAGTTCTAAAGAACCCAGAAATCGTTTGGTGAAATTCCACCCGGATTGTATTTTATTAAAATAATTAATATTTTTAATGGGATTCCTCAGTGTAAACTTATGAAAATTAAAGTATTAATGGTTATTAATCAAAATATGGGTGAGAATGTTCTACAAAGCGGATCAAGTCAAGTTTTAATCTTAGCCGTTGATTAGAGACATAATCTCAGTCGTTAGAGACTTAATCTCAGCCGTTGAAGTCTCAACGGAAAAAGTATAAGAAGGTGGCTTGGGGTTCATTTAGAAATACACATAGAGAAAATGAATTGATCTAGAGTTCGATTTATGGGGCTAGGAAGCTGAGAAAATCGAACTAGGTGATCATTCTGCAGTAGAGGGGTAGGGATAGTTCGGGAATACAGGACAGAGAGGCGAAGAGCCACTAGTGGAGGCAGTGCAGCAGCTAGAAGGACTGACGTTGGGCCCACGCAGGCCTGACGCAGAGCCAGAAGGGCCAACGCAGAAGTGAAGTTTCCCTCACGCAGATAGCCAGAAACTGTCGGGGAACTGTCGAAACAGCCAGGAAGGTTGACGCAGGAGGTAGAAGAGACAGCGAAGAAGCTGACGCAAAGCCTGTAAGCCTGATGCAGGGCCAGCGCAAAGATAGCGGGGTTAGCCAGTCTGCTGTCGAATCAGCCGGAAATTGCCGGGTGAAGTGAGGTAATCTCACTTAGCTTTCTGCCATTATATTTTTTCTCTATCACTAGATTGTCGAGAGGGTAACCAGCATTGTATTCAGAACTACTGCTTAATAATAGAAAACCCTCAGAGCTGCTACACCGGTTTTCCCTCATTGGGTTATTCCAGGGACTATTTTGTCCAAAAATAACTATGTCCTATGTATCTTGTTCTTTGCTCAGTTTTTTGTTTCATGTAATCAAATTTAAAGTAGTGTAGGTTGCAGAAGTAATTTACTTCAGTATTCAAAAAATGACTGGATAATGTATATCAAAATCAAGTAGGAGAAGAAAAAAGGTAAAGCGAACAACAAAGAATGATGAACCCTAATCTCTTTGTCGTCGCCTCCCTACCTTCAGCCGTCGTTTGGCCTTTGCTCGGCCCTGCAGAAGATGGCGACGCGAGCTTCAGAGGGGCCCCGACTCCATTCAAGCCACACCAAGTGAATAAGATCGCATGCAGCCCTGCAAAGAAAAAAGAGAAACATGCACGGGTTGGGCTCTCAGCAAGATGCGCATGCACTGCAGTAGATATGGCAGCGGACACTCTTCATCTGCAGGTCGTTGCAGCTTCACAGTGAGGATGAGGACGGCGCCCCGCTTCGAGGAACTTCTGCAGGCCGCCAAGATTCTGGATACTTTGACAGGCAACAAATCAAACTTCGAGGGTTCCAGATTAACCCTGCATCCCAATAGTTTATGGATGTCTGATTTTTCCAGCCAGCCCCTGCACTCCAACAATCCATTGTTTCAGAGGGCTACCACAGAGTTCACCAGACAGCAAAGCCCTAGCTCCAAGGGGAACATCATCAGAAAAGAATCGTCTAAGAGCTTCCATGCCTCCGCCCTGTACTCGCTCTGCCCTGATCAATCAAGCAGACATGGAATGTCGGCTTCTCAAAAGCCCTTGCGGCAAGTTCAGGAAAAGGTGGCCCACCAAAGCACCAGCTTCCTCTCGTCTCAGATTTGCAAAGGAAAGTAGAAGTCTGATCACTCGGCCTCGTTCCAGATCTAGATCGTGCTCCTTTCTAGCAAAACTCTGCTTCTATGGGTGAGCTCTTCGGATCTAGTGCAGGATCTCAAGCAAATCCTGGAATTTAGGCTAGGGATTCCCTTTGCATCTCAACGACTCCTCCACGAAGGTAAACAACTTGAGGATCTTTATCCCCTTTCTTTTTACAGCATTAAGAGAAATGCCTCCATCATTTTTACCCT